>JAYKKM010000309.1:1090000-1152500 GCA_035772405.1 Chrysogorgia sp. JL179-B06
TCGTGGACAAATACGTATAAGTTGTTTGCGAACACTTTGCAAACGCAACGGGCAACGGTTTTCGAATATCACAGAAAAATCAACAATTACTTACTTCGTCAAAGTCTTGTTATTACTATTGTTCATATTCTTCCAACATCATTTCACTGTCGTCAAAAATCGAGCCCTCCTTATACCTTCCGCCATTTTGCCATACTGTGCCCGCGCATAAACACTAATATTCAGCGGTCATTTTGTACATGTCTCCCTTTTTACACGCATATTGTGTTACAAAATGTCTGACTTTTTACACGTCAGTGTGTTTTTAACTGATTTGCAACACGCTTTGTGTGTAGCAAGCCGTGTTGCATGCGTGTTGTAACGCATTTTATGTTATAAGAACACGTTAGTGTGTTCTGGCTACGTGTTGTTACAACACGGCGCAACACGTCTAACATATCACAACACGTCAACAACACGCTCACGTGTGTTTAGAACACGCCTATGTGTATTAAGAACACGCCTACGTGTACTTAGAACACGCTTACAACACGCTAAGTTTTCTAGTGTAGTCAAACTTACCGCGATACTCAGATTCCAGTGTGTTGAGTAGGTAATGTGTCTTACCAGAAGCTGTCATCCCAACAATTAGCGCATTAAACGGAGTTTCCATTAAATTGCGTTTGATTTAATACTGGATTGATTGCAACCCATTGTTCATAAAGTTGACCAACCCATCACTCATCACAAACACCCTACACATAACATTTGCAGTCGTCACTTTCTTAGTGATTTCAAGAAGCACGCCAGATTGTGTGTTCACAATTTTCTTACCAGTGGCCACATTGCGATTATCTTGAACGCTCCTCAAGTCAATGACTAACGCAAAGCCACTTTGGTAGAATTTCTGTATAGTCATGAACTGAGCGTGTTCTTCACCCAACCCAAACAATCGTTTCGCTTCTGCATAGAACTTCGACTTTGGGATGCCTTGTGAGTACACGCTATTTGGCACACCTTCAATTGTAACTCTAACACTCTCGATATTAGGATAAAGAAACTCCTCACTGTCTGTTCGCACCTTATTCGTGAATAGCAACACAATTGCCTTCATGCTTTTTCTTGGTAGATTAACATTCTCGTTCACAATGGTCGTACCTTTGTCCCATTCAGTGGTTTTCATCAGCGTAACGTGTTCGTATGACAAACTACGACCACTTGCATAGCCCGACGTTATTTCATCAGAGAGCTCCTGTTTATCGATCGTTTCATACTCAAGCTCGAGGTTCTCCAGAGTGTATCCACCCACACTCTCGTTCGTCTGTGCCACCATGATGTCTGTGGCCTTCGGAAGTGTGATCACGTACTGCAAGTTGTTGTTCATGCTAAAAGGAGCGTACAACCCATGGTCATTCATGATCTTGCCAAGCTTTATTCGCTGTTTCGTTCCAATCACACCAAACATCAACGCGTCGCTAACCTTAGCAGCGTTTCCACTTGTCGCACCACTGTCGTCCTTAGAAATTAGCTTTCTCAAGTTCTCAGAGCCAACACCATAGTCAATCATTTGGTCTCGCGCAGTGACACTTTCCCAAAGGTCACGATAAACACCAGTGTAATTTTCCCCATTGTTGTCATACACAGTCTCCCCAGCTAGTCTCACAACAAGCTTCTCACAAAGTAACTTGCTCACGTTGTTCAAGAACCAACTTTTGTCATTCGCGTTCTTAAAGTCAAACACTAAACCCAACGATCCATGCACCAAACAGCTACTAACCTTGAGCTTCGGTACATCAATGTAAAGTTCCTCACCAGGACTGACTTTATTAGGGTTCAACGTGATCACATGCTGTGTTCTCACCCCTTTTATGACACCCATGGTTGCTCGCCTAAAACCGGGACTCAATTCTGCTGACGTGACGTTCATATACTTTACATATATTTTGTTACTACCGTTTTAGCTTATAATAGTCATAGGCGAACCACGCAAATATCACTGCGAGTACCCACAGATTTTGAGCCAACCAAGCGAGACCCTTCGCACCCAACGTCAACGCATTATAAACTAAGTTAGCCAACCCAACAGCCCATGGACCCATCTTCGTTATCGCGTTCTTAACAGCCTGTGCAAATGACCTCGTGGCCATAGCGCCTTTCATAACAGCAGATCTCCCAGCGATAATAATTGTTGTTATAACTCCAGCTACTGAAATTGCCACAGCGCTCAACCCAACCATATTTTCTTTAGCCCACTTCTTGAATTTCTGCAATCTGTCAATATCGACTTCTTGCTGCTCTCTAACTTCTTCTATTCGTCGCTGCTCTAAGACTTCTTCTTTGGCTTGTCCAAGTTCACTCGCTCTTTCACGTAAACCAACAAGCTTGTCAAACTCACGCTGTCTGCCTCTAGTTTGTCTAAGTCCAATCACTCTTTCATGTGGATCAGTGTGCTCTTCACCCCCCTCAATCTCTGCTATTCTTTCGTTTGTGTGTTCTATCGCTTCTTGAAAATTGTCTGCTTGTATTTGCAACGCACCAGTGTCACCTACTCTCGACTCACGCAACACATTCTCACTTGGATTGAGCGCGCCACCCAATTCGCGATTCTCGTTTGGTGTTAGTCTAGGTTTGTCGACATATTTCGTGCGTGTGGTGTCCAACAATGGTTGACTCCTCACAGTTTCCTCACGGTCTCTCGAGCTGACTTCGATTTTATACAAAAAGTCTTTAAATTGGTCAACTGCACGTTGCGCGACCTTAGCCTCGTTGTACTGCAGAACACCACCCTCCCCACGTTTGAGAACTATTTGCTCTTTACCAAGTTCGTTATTAACGAGCCTGGGTTTGAATAACATATTGTTACTCTTGCTTATTGATGTTCTGAGTCGCAGCGCTGACACGTCGGAGTCATTAATGTCAAGTTTGAATCGCACCCCAGTTTCATTACTAATGAACTTTTCTAAGCTTATCAAAATTTGGTTCTCAGGATTCGATGGCAAATCGTCGACATCAAACGTTGGGACCTCTGTGTTGATGTCCCTTATTGTCACCGTTTTACCATCGTCAGTGTTGATAAATGACGTCTCTTTTTGCCCACCTCGTCTTCTAGCGAGCTCGCTTCTTATCTTTTTTACGTCGTCGCGATAGTTGTCATAATTAACACGAACGTCTCTCGGCATCTCACTCGTGTTGTACTCAAGGGTTGTCTTGCTGAGCCACTCATCAGTCTTGGTGAGCTCCCCTTCTAGTCGCTCATCACTCATGTCATCGTACTTATCGAAGTTCTCCATCTTGAGGTCGTCGAAATCTCCCCCACCTTCAGTCATATTACATTAGCTCACATTTTGAATATCACTTTCTGGTATCCATGAATCACGTTTGCTTTTAGTTTAAATAATTATACGCAAGCCACGCGAATGTCACCGCAAACACCCACAGATTTTGAGCTAACCAGGCGAGACCCTTTACACCTACCACCAGCGCGTCATAAACTAAGTTAGCCAACCCAACAGCCCACGGACCCATCCTCATTATCGCGTTTTTAACAGCTTGTGCGAACGACCTCGCGACCATAGCGCCTTTCACAACAGCAGACCTCCCAGCGATAATTATGGTTGTTATAATCGCAGCTATCGCAATCGCTAAAGCACTCAACCCAACCATATTTTCTCTAGCCCATTTCTTGAACTTCTGCAATCTGTCAATGTCGACTTCCTGTTGCTCTCTAACCTCCTCTATTTCTCGCTGTTCTAAGACTTTGTCTCTAGCCTGTTTAAGTCCAATCACTATTTCAGCTAGATTGACGAACTCCTCGTCCTCCGCAGTCGTGAGGTCTCTTCCCTCGAGCTCTGCTATTCTTTCATTCGCTTCATTTATCAAGTCTCGATAGTGATCCACCTCTATTTGTAGTGCACCAGTGTCACCTATTCTCGACTTACGCAACACACTCTCGCTTGGATTGAGTGTGCTATTCAACTCACGGTTCTCGATTGGTGTTAGTACAGGTATGTCGACGTACTCCGCGTGTGTGGTGTCTAACAATGGTACACTCCTCGCGATGTCTTCACGATCTCTTGCGTTGTCAATAGCCCACGTTTTAAGATCGCTAAAAACCCCCCCTAGCTTTCGATGAAATATTTTATCACGTTCGCGAACCAGCCCACTCTCCACTTTAATTAGTCTAATTTTCTCATCGACTGTGACGTTTGGATCGTTCTGAGCTAGTTTGCGATCTTGAGTGACTTTTTCGAGACTAAACTTTAGTTCATCGTCAGTGACATCTCTGTATTCATTAGAGCCCTCCATCTCAAGGTCGTCGAAACCACCTTCAGCCATATTACATTAGCTCACATTTTGAATATCGCTTTCTGGTACCCACGAATTATGTTTGCTCTCATAACCCAACCATTTGACCAGCGCCCTCTTCTTCCCTCTGACTTTCTTTCTTTTCAACACCTTTTCAACTCTGTACACATCACCACCATGTTTCTTATTGACCAGCGATAATTCCTGTTCATAAAATTTACCAATAATCTGTTCACCACTTATGTCCTCAATTTCATACACATTAGGGTCACCACGAATAACTTTCACCACTTTAAACAGCTCTTCAGTGAAGTTGGCTTCATAGCCCTTTGTGAATATACTCTTGTATTTACTAATTCTCACTGATTCGCCAACTCTAAACTTTGGCAATGGGTTGTCTGCAAATTGATGACCAAACAAAGTGGTCCAAACTTCACCTTCGTTTGACTTATCGACATCCTTTGGCTTCATCATAATACTTCGATTCACATTGCTATTGTAATTGCTCACAAACTGGTCACAAACCAAGTAGAGGCCCAAGGGTGTCTAACACAGCTGAGCTACTAACCTTGATTCTACATTTGCCTGTGGGCGCTAGTTTCTCTATCTCGAGATTCACCTTACGCTCGTTAGACTCATGTTTTAAGACTTTGACCAATGCGTCGAAGCTAAAGTACCCTTCACCCACTTTAATCTTTTTAAAAGAGCCTACCCTAGAGTCATCCAACGTGAAGACCTGAATGCTGTCGTCATTTGTTGTGTTATGGTAGTCCCAAAACACAGTGGCTGTCTTGACCATAATGTATGGGTTATCGTGTATGACCATCATCGCGTTGTCAAAGGACACAACTTTTTCCGCACCCTCAATGAGCACTGTCAACTTTCGCATTATGTATAACATACAGTATATTATATGCAGAAAGCCCTTCATGACTACTATGGAAAGCACTACATACGTGCGATGGCGAACACATCGAAGGCTACACACGACGCGAAGGCAGACCTCATCAAAAAGTACCCCCACGCCACTTTAAGCAAATTTGAGTTCTATCCAAATATTTCGCAAGACGGTGAGATCCTAGGTGTTGACGTGTACTTCAAAAACAACGACATCCTCAGCACAGACATAACCAGCACAACCTTCAAAAATGATAAAAACATGTGGAGGTGGCTACACAATAGTAAGTTCCCAATAATATGGCAAGGCGGTGGAACTATCCAACCACTACCAAAAGGTCACAAGAACCACTGGGGACTTTGGGACGGCTATCCAACGGAAAACGTGTTGAATTATCCAGTGAATGACTTCAAAGTCTTTGTTAACCAAAATAGCTACTTCATGTCAAAGCTACCAACCTTACAAATCACCACGTCAAAGACCATGTCAGAGTGGGACGACAACGAATCTTACTACCGCGTTGTGTTTGCGACGTATTGCGCGAGTTTCTGGTGTGGAGTCTCGCTGCAACATCTATCAGTGTCACAAGAAGTTCACCCTGTGTTCACAAGTGTGATGAGTTTTCATGTGTACTTCACCATCAGGAGACTTCTCAGAAGAATGGAGGGTGGTGAGACCATGAGATCAATAAGTAGAGAATTCAACGCTTCCAAATTGTATGGTAAGATTTCCAACACTGCAAAAAAAGTCTGAGTAAATCTACTCAAAATCTTGCGTTCAATGATGCACCCACAGTAACGCAAAATATTGCGTATATTTACTCAACATTTGAGTAACTTTACTCAACATTTGAGTAACTTTACTCACGGCTTTGGTAAAACTACTCAAAATTTGAGTAGAAATTACTCAGACAAAATGCACCCACAGTAACGCAAAATCTTGCGTAGAATGACGATTTACGCAAAACGTTGCGTAAATCTACTCACAATTGGAGTAGACTTACTCAAAATGTGAGTAGACATTACTCACATAAAATGCACCCACAGTAACGCAAAATCTTGCGTAGAATGACGATTTACGCAAAACGTTGCGTAAATCTACTCATATCCAGAGTATACAAACTCGAAATACGAGTAGAAAATAGAAATTACTCAAACGAAATGCACAGTGCACACAAAACAACGCACATGAAGTTGTTTAAAATGTATATAATAAAGTATTAAAGGTTAGAATAATAAGTGTAATAAATTATACATTTCAATAATCAAGATCATACAGTGTATATATATATATAAAAAACTCAACCAGTTGTAATATAAGTGTTCCAACCATGCTTTCAAAATGCCACCATGGCCCAGAACGGGAAAACGAAATCTGGTTGTCTGCCACAATGACGATCTCCTCGGGTACTTTCAAGCTACCTTTGAAAATAATGCTTGTACTGACGATTTCCTCGCAATTGCTACTTCCTTGACGGTTTTGGCCGGATCCTGTAATAAAAGTTAATACGATACGTTATGTTACAACGTAGTAGAACAGAAGGAAAAGCGGTTTGGGAAATGGAAGAGAAAAAGGATAGCTATGGCCGTACTGCATGTATATATACTGTAACAATCACAATTAATATGTTTGGATAGATCTCTTTCGTAATGGCGGTCTTAACTATTCTTTTATGCGAAGCAAAAATTATTTGGGATTACAGACACACGAACGAGGTCAGAAAGGCTAATTTAAATGAATAAATAATTATTTATTATTATTATTATTTATTAATAATAATAATAATAAGTAATTACTAATTGACAGTAATTATATATTATTATTATTTGTAAATATACTTTTAAATTCTGGGTCTGCAGTAATTGGCTATAGTTGCGGTCACCCTGCCATTGTTTTATTACTATATAATGTAATCTATGTTAGGTTTCTTTTTGGCGTTTTGTTTGCACAATGGTGAAGCTACTGTAATAAAATAAAATAAAAATTCAAATCAAATGAAGACACTATAAGAAGATTAAACGAAGTACTTCTGCGGTTTGCTGTAATGAAAAATGAAATAGGTCTACTTTTAGACATGTACTTCATCAGGGAGCTTGTCGAGTTGTCGGGCGATTCTTACATCAGCAGCATACGCATAATTGCAAAATGTGACAAACATTTGGATTTCAAAAGGTACTCAATAAGGCAAAGAGCATTACTCGTTGTGGCACATCGTTTTACTGTAAGATTCAAGGTGAGTAAACATTTTAAAAGTATTTGTGAATGCTGTAGACATGAATAGCCAAGGGATGGCATGCAGGGAGAGAGCTTGATGGAGACATTTAACTTTCGATTAATGTCATTTTAAACTTACAGAAATAAATTCAAGAAAGTCCTTAGTTTGTTTATGAGTTAAATGAAATGGATTGCCATGGTTGCCATGGCAACTTCTGCACGTTCATCTAGAATGAAAAAACACTAATTATACATTGTTGGGAGAAACACTAATTAAGCATGAGGTGATATCTATATTTGGTTAATATTTGGCCATTAGGAAAGTAAATTTTGGTACAGTCAAACTCTTCTTAGCGGACACCGGTCCTGTGGACACCAATCCATTTTTCTTATATACAGCAGTTGTCTACTGTACATTCATTAACTTCAAAGTGTCCAAGAAATTCCTTTTATATATGTTTCTGGTCTTTCTTAATTCCTAGCCAGCTCAATAATGCCATCAACAACCTGATGGAAGTTGTGTTGAAATGACTCGGTCAAACTTGAATTAAGCATACTGGTACCTGTAAGTAGTCTTTCAAACTCAGCAACAATCTAATAAAAAAATGAAACAAAAACATATTGGAAGATTTGAGTGTACTGCAACATTATGCTATTTATGCACATTGCAAATATTATAAATATAGATGGATCCAATGATATAACAATATGGGAATCAGTCCAATAACTGTTGCTAAAACATGGAGTGAGCACATAAAAGGGAAAACACTCCATAAAAGGGAAAACACTCCATACAATTCATGCTAGTCTGACTTTAACTGGGGAAACAAGACTCAAAAAAATATGACTTCTTCACCTCTTTTTCAACCATTGATGATTGCGGTAATTTGGTAATCGGTCAACAGCTAATACTGCATCAACATAATTGTATACTTTTCTGTGACTCCGGTCCTGACTTTGCAATTCTCAACGACAGGCGGCTTCAGAACCACTTGGAAGAGATAATGGTAAAAGGCGGCATAAACCACCTTCCCAAAAGCTGTTAAACAGCACTGCCAGTGCAGGACAAAAGTCACCTAGACCACAAATGAACTATTATTGGTATCTAATTTTTCAAAAGGAAAATTCTTAATTCACATTATAACATTGTCTACCTTTAGTACTGTATATACTATTTGTTATTACAGCTACTCCTATATTCAAATGTGTTTCAAATGTTTAAAATAATCAATCTATAATGCTTGAGTAATAGATTCAATGTTGATGTTTTTTATTTAGTTAATTAATTAATATGCATTTACCACAAGAAATACAAAATGGTAAAAAGTTGGTCATTGTGGATTTAGATGTATACTGTATATAATTATGTATCTCTCCTCTTTGTCAGGCTGCTTGTATAAACATGCAACCCAAAAGAGGTACTGGTGAAAGGCGGCCAAAGACCACCTTACCAGCAACAGCTAATACTGCATCAACATAATTGTATACTTTTCTGTGACTCGGGTCCTGACTTTGCAATTCTCAACGACAGGCGGCTTCAGAACCACCTGGAAGAGATAATGGTAAAAGGCGGCATAAACCACCTTCCCAAAACCTGTTAAACAGCACTGCCAGTGTAGGACAAAAGTCACCTAGACCACAAATGACCTATTATTGGTATCTAATTTTTCAAAAGGAAAATTCTTAATTCACATTATAACATTGTCTACCTTTAGTACTGTATATACTATTTGTTATTACAGCTACTCCTATATTCAAATGTTTTCCAATTGTTAAAAATAATCAATCTATAATGCTTGAGTAATAGATTCAATGTTGATGTTTTTTATTTAGTTAATTAATTAATATGCATTTACCACAAGAAATACAAAATGGTAAAAAGTTGGTCATTGTGGATTTAGATGTATACTGTATATAATTATGTATCTCTCCTCTTTGTCAGGCTGCTTGTATAAACATGCAACCCAAAAGAGGTGCTGGTGAAAGGCGGCCAAAGACCACCTTACCAGCAACAGCTAATACTGCATCAACATAATTGTATACTTTTCTGTGACTCGGGTCCTGACTTTGCAATTCTCAACGACAGGCGGCTTCAGAACCACCTGGAAGAGATAATGGTAAAAGGCGGCATAAACCACCTTCCCAAAAGCTGTTAAATAGCAATGCCAGTCTAGGCCAAGTCACCTACCACAAATGACCTAATATAGGTCATTTATTTGACAATATTTTAATTGACAAAATATTAAATGTAATAGTTTTTGAGTCTATCAAATGCTTGAAAAATTTGGCTTGGATTGGTTTAGATCAACATGTTTGGTTAAAGCGTGGTTAAAGTTCATTCAATACCAACTCTACTGTAAATTGCATCACAATACAGTATGCTCCCAGTTAGTTCAGATATAAAATTGCAAGTTTAAACAAATATAATATGTTGCACACACCTCAGGCTCGATTTCATGCTTAACGATCTTGTCTTCACGAAATTCCTCGATCTCGATGTCATGATGATTCGTCGTTCGTGTTGGTTATATTTTCTACTCTTCTAAAGCTTTTAAGAATTTCATCCCATCTCTGATTATCGGAATAAGAAGCTTGTTAGCTCGTATACTGAAATTGAATTACGCGGCACCATAAATTTTATTCTCTATTGTTACAAAGAAAGGGAAAAGGATGGATGTAGTTTATTAGTTACTGTAGCCGTAGGTATTTTATTTCCTGACCACATATTTCCTAGCCGCATGGAATTGGGCGCAATAACTACATGCATGAGTTTAAAAACACAAATTCCTTTGCCTGCGGCTAGCGAAATAATTGGTGCGCAGGAGTTAGGATAGAATCCTCAAGCATAAACTGTCGTCCGCCAAGAAGCGCCAATATGATTAAAATCAGAATACAGGCAATCGAAGGGGTTACTAACACTTTCCTCCGCAGAGCCAGGGGCTTCTTGCGCTTTTTTGTCGAGTTCGGACAGATGAGACAGAGTAACAAACACTTGTAGCATCATGTCTAACCTTTGCGTTTCGTGTTGGCGAAATATGTTTCACATATTTTCCAATAAGAAAACGGCTTTACTGTAGTTTAGGTAGTAAATTATATACGGGTCCTGATGAGTTGAATATAGAAATACGTTTAGAAGGCATACCTTTGAATTGATCACAATATTCTTCAAATGCAGTCTTTGCTAACTACTCTTGGATTTGCGCAGTTGATTGTTCCATCCTCGATGCTTGTTTAAACCAAAATGTAAAGCAAAAGCCTTGCCAATGCCACCGACTACCAACCTCTCTGACCGTTGAGAGTGAGACAATGAAAGTTTCAATGCGGCGCCTTTTCTTCTTGATCTATGATTGGCTGCGCATCAGCATGAAGTGTGACATACGTAGGTCACTTGACAAAACAATCTTCTCATATTGCAGACTAGTAATCCAGTGACACTTTTCAAATGATATTTTCACCACATCTCTGTTTTTCACATATAGTGATATATTGCCACAGTCCGTGTTATATCTTCATATATATATAAGAATTACAAATCTCTAAATGTTTAGCTGCCCATTTTGCGCTGGATTTTCACTCAGCGCGTACATTTAACACATTACTGCATCACATAATGTTTGTTCACAGTATACGAGCCCAATTTTCTGATACTCGTGCGGAGACTGTAATCATTTAATATTTATTCAGAAAATTTGAATCATTCAAGTCACACTTGCGATGAAAGCATATATTTGTAAACGTTGCTGTAGTGAGTAACCTTACTCATATACAGGATGGTCTACTCATTGCTTGAGTAATATTACTCAATTCTCCAATTTCTACTCAGAATGTTGAGTAACTTTCTACTCAATCAATTGCGTAGAAATTTACTTATGCTAACTTTACTCGAGTTTTTGCGTACATTTACTCAGCATTTGAGTAAACTGGTAGTTTTACACAAAGATTGAGTAACCTTACTCATATAGAGGATGTTCTACTCATTGTCTGAGTAATATTACTCAATTCTCAAAATTCTACACAGAACGTTGAGTAACTTTCTACTCAACTAATCGCGTAAAAATACTCATACTATCTTTACTCAAATTTGTGCGTATATTTACACAATATTTTGAGTAAACTGCTGGTTTTACTCGAATATTGAGTAGCCTTACTCAAAATCTGCGTAGTTCTACGCAAATTTGCGTGGTTCTACGCAAATTTGCGTGGTTCTACGCAAATTCAAAAGTGCATTTTTTGCAGTGAAGATTCCCAGAAAACATTACTACCAGAGTAAAGTCCTGAGCGATGGCACTTTAGGCGAATCCAGAGTGTACACACTCAACGACGTTCAGAACGATTATAAACGATACGTCGCGCGATTGTCAGACGGCTTTACCAACATTGGGTTGCAATATCTAAACCAAAGCATAGAGGCCTTTGTGTACTCCACACTTGGTGCACAAGCGAGAAAACGTGTATCTGTCGTTGGTGGTTCTGCAGGAAGTTTAGAAACCCAACAAGAATTCCGCAAGTTGTTTTCTGACAGTGCTGTCAACTATGACGTATCGACATGGATTCTCAACATGAACAAATCGATTAGAGACACTAACGTTGTACAAAATCTTGCAGTGTCGCCAAGTACATGGTTGATGCCAAGTAATGTGGTGATACTCAAGAATAAAATCGCTGGGTACAACAACTTATTAAAGATTGCCACAGAGTCCATGAAATTTGGAGTGAACACTCGCTTGAATGCGACAACACCAACGACCGTGGCTAAAAAAGTCCACCAAGAAAATGTGGTGACTAACTTGGTAGTACCACCCGTGAAGAAAACAGTGGTTACCACCAATCAGAGGGCAAAGACCACCACGAGTAAGTCAGACACGACAACGCTAGCGATAGTGTTAGGGCTCTCAGCAGTCTCTGGCTATCTAGTAAGCAAATACACCTTGAAGTAGTAATGAGTCTAAACTATGGGTATGAGTCTGGCGACCCCCACGATAAAATACTAAAGAGAACGAAAAGACATCTGGATGAAGACCCCAAATTAAGTGTGACCGGTGGAAGGATGTCCGGGCTCATAGACATGCAAGGCTCAGCGATAAAAAACGTAGCAGACCCAGTCGACGACTCAGACGCCGCGAACAAAAGAACTCTAGAGCGATTGCTATCAGGTTTCCTCAAGAGTCAGTCCTACAATGTTGTGCTCGACTTCAACGTTAACACGCACGCCTTGAAAAACGTGGAATTTCACACCAATGGTTCAAACAAAGTGAAAGCCATTGGTGAAACAAGTAAATTAGTGCAAAACAACCCAACTTATGGTTCTATTATTGGTGTTAACGGTGCAGGTCACAGTTTTCTATCCCCTGAGTTAACACCACTCCCACTTGAGTCAGGCCTTCACTTTAACTGCCCGAGTATGCAGTGGTGTGATCTCTCCATTTTTGTCGTAGTGCGGTTACCTATGAGAGCCATAGGGTCAAATTGGGAGACAATTATATCAAACGACGACGGTCAGTGGGATAAGTTCATAGGGTACAAGACTGGTATGGCTAATGGACTCGCGTATGGTGGCAGCAACCCAGCAATGGAGAACATATGCACTATTCCAAGTGGCGTTGACCTCACTAAAATGCACATGATATCAATACACTGGCAAATGAGCAACTCACATGTCAGGGTCAACAACATCAAGTCAACCGATTCAGACTTCATAGCGAACATGAAAAAGATAGGCACGCCTTATGGAACGATTTTTGGAATACACCGACCAAGAATACCACTCGCACCTTATGCATACCCATCATTGATAGAATTCTACGGCGTGAAAATTGTGAGTGGTTACATGACGAACCGAGACATCATAATCATGGGCGGAGAAATGATGAAGGAATATGGTATAAAGTGAATGTTTGATGCTTGCGTCATTACCATTAAAGTGATCTTCCAAACCAGTGCTAAATATATGGGAGCATGTATTTCAAAAGAACGTGAAATATATAAGATAAATAAAACGACTGACCACATGTTCAAAGCTGGTGGATCATTTGGTCGCGGTGACGTGACTCTCGAGCTCCACGCTGAGATTGGTATGAGGTCTAAAAAGACTTACGGCAAACCTATCGTGTTACCAGAATCAGACACTGTGGGAGTGGTGGAAGACGTGACCTAAGTTAAAATGGGTTGGTCTCAGCTTCGAGGATCTCAGCTTCGAAGATTTAGAAAGCTGGTTCGTAACATTAGAAACTTTTTCAGACGACGTAGCAAACCGAAGACTAATAAAACACATCTGATGCGTTGGTACACAACAAACCAGATCTATAAAAAACCTAACGCCCACATCGAGTAGTTTTTTTTGTGGGGGACTATATAGTGATGACTTCCATGACACTTCAACTATTTGATTTCGATGGTCACCAAATCACGACGGTTATGAATAACGGTGATATATGGTTCAAAGCGAAAGAAGTCGCGAGCGCTCTAGGTTATGCTCGACCAAAAGATGCAGTACACGACCACGTCGAACCTGACTGTAGAATGAAGATGGAACAGGCCTCGTTTATCAACGAACTTGGGGTCTACTCGTTGGCGTTCTCGAGTAAAATGGAGCGCGCGAAACAGTTCGGAAGGTGGGTGCACTCAGAAGTCTTACCAAGTGCTAGAAAGACTGTAGCTGACGTTGGTCTCAAACACAATCAGTTTAAAATGATCACTGAGTTCGATCTTCACACGAAAGTCGTTGGTTTTCTTAGGAAATATTATCCAGAAGCTATTTTGATAGCTGCTTGTGGGGAAAATCAAGACACTTCAAGTAAAATAATAAATTCGTGGAAAAAAGGCTACCAACGTGGAACACCTGACTTGATTATTGCTAACGCAAGCCAACAGCATAGCGGACTTGTGATTGAGTTCAAGAACCCAGGTGGCACAGGTAAGACATCCAAAGAGCAAGACTCTCTGCTACTCAGATACAAGTCCGCTGGTTATCTAACGTTGTTGTGCGACTCGTACGACGACGCTACTACCACGATAATAAAATATTTCTTTGACATTGGGTTTCAATGTTCCCAGTGTTTTCGTAAATTTAAAAATAAAGCAGCGTTGAGCAACCACGAGAGACATTATTGTAAAGAGACTTTTTAGACAACGAGTAATGAGTCGAATTAGCGCCCACTCTTGTTGTTGAGACGACGCTCGAAGTGACAACTGTTCTAGCATTTTTTAAAGACGTTTTTAACTCGATAAAAATATCTGCGAAACTTTCTCTCAATGAAAATGTTTGTGGAACTCTCTTTATTTCGCAAACCTAGTCTGACCACTGTGTGGTGCGCGACTAATTTTATGTGTGTGGCTACCTCTAATGTCTATGCGTGAAAAAATGTTGTCTCTATGACATTGGGCGCTTCACGTGTCCAATGTCTAAATTTAAAAAAGTGGGGTGTATTGAGAACACCCTTAATTTTGTGTTGAAGGATGATGACGTCTGCACACTGCTCTGTATTGCTCAGCACCACCAACAAACGATGGTCCTGGATTATATCTCCAATTGAATGGTGCTTCAACAGTTGTTCCATCGGTGTCACGACAAACGGCGCAATACGCTTTTAGAAATGTGATGTCGTCTGCTACTGGGAAGAGCGTGTCAAGCTCACCAAGTCTTTTTAAGTGCTCCGTTGTTATGAGACCACAAATAATAACGTGAATGCCAGCTTTGATGTAGTCACGAATAACTGGAAGTAGATCAGAGTACCAATGGCCTTCATCAATGCCAATGACGTTATAATCAGTTAGTTTGGAAGAACTCGGAAGGTTGGTGATTAACTTTGCAGGTAAACTGTCTGATCCGACAACGATGGTCTGACGATGTGTGGAGAACGTGTGGTCAGTTCGCCTGGTGTCACCTGCGTTGTTCACGTAAAGGACTTTGAGCCCTGATTTACCTAACGCGACTAGCCTGCGGAGAATCTCTGTCGTTTTTCCTGCAAACATGGGACCAATCACGATTTCCAGTCTACCAACTTTCTCTGTCATGGTTACTATACCCTCAGAGATTTATTTTTTTATTGTGGTAACCATTGTTCATTGTTAACTATCCGCCGAAGCTCTAAGTTTTCAAGATGGGACCTCGAGCTCTCATGTCTTAAGCGGCACATTGGGCTATTGGTGCCCATACCGCATGGGTAACACGTATACATTGTGGCGTCACATGTAAAATACTGGTGGGTAGGCGATATCATGTGGTCCTCGATATCGTCCACACCCACTATCTCACCACACCCCACCTTGCAAACGTGAACATCACGGTTCGCGGCGAGCTCTAGCCACGCTTTGAGTTTGGTTGGACTCGGTTTCCATAGAAGACTCACTAAGAACACTTCGAGGTAGTTACCAAGTAGCGTGGCGGTGAGCTCGCAAGGGTTGCTTAGGTAGTCACTACTTGCTAGCGCAAGGCGTTTGAACGGTAAGTAACACCACACAGGGATCATGTTAACTAAGTCTCTAATCATACCGTTGGCTCTATCTTCATGAAGACTGACCCAAGACTCGTGAACACGTTTTGTGATGATAATCTGAGTGCCAGATCGTCTTATCATCTCTTCGTTTTTATAACAGAGGTTGTACAACGTGAAGACTGACGAGTACTCTTTTAAGACGCTAGGTCCAGAGGTGTCTTGTGGGATAGACACGTCGATAAAGTCGTTTCTCCGCATGTCGACGAGCCTTGCTTCGCTAACCTCTCGGGCTTGAGTCATTATACTATACCTTCAGAGAAAAAGCTCCTCTTTTTTTTTAGTGCGTTTGGTCTGGGACTGTGAGATACCTGTGAGGTCGTCTGTGAGATACCTGTGAGGTCATCTGTGAGTAAGATAACACATGATAGTGTATTAGATGGCTGAGGACTCACAGACGGCTGTTGAAGCGAAGATCACGGCTGATGTGAAAAGTGTTAAGGTGAAGGACCCAAAGCGCGTCGCTGCTGGTAAAAAGTTGGCTGAGATATCGAAAGCTGCGAAAGAAAAGAAAATGCGTGAGATGATAGTCAACGAAGAACAGAGTAGTGAGTGGAGCTATGGCTATATTGTTGGAACACTTGGTGTTATCATCGCCGCTGCTTCGCTATGGTACACAATTAGCAGTGAAAAAGAGACACGATTAGAGCCTGTGAGTACTGCAGCTAGTGAGTCAGAAAATCATAGAGCTCGTCGTCCAACACTCGACACATTTGATTCTTGAACAAAACACACGACAATGTATTATGACTACGATCGATCGAAAAGAACTTATGAACGAACTTTATGACGCGCTACTTGTTACGACTGGTGCTGTGGTAGTGAGTATGATTTCGAAAAAGGCTTTGGGAGAACCATTGGGGACACCAGAGACAGTGAAAGGTACAGTGAAGCTCGCTGCAGCTGTTGGTGCGAGAACGCTGTTGGTAAAATGGGTGCAATCGAAAAAGTGGATACCGACAGATCCATTTAAATCAACGTAAGTTAATGGTGAGTGTTGTGGCTGGAGGTATTTTTAATGCAGTGGCTTTTGCAGGCGCTGGCTTTATGTTTTCAAAGTTTAATCACACAGGCTATGAAGCTGAGATGAAAAGGCACAACCACGCGTTGGAACAGCTAGCCAGTGCGAAAGAAGTGTGGTATGAGAATGAGGTTGCTAAAAAAGATCAGATTCAGCGCTTGCGACAACAGCTCTCAGACGCTAATGCTGACATCAATGACAGAAACCACGCGCTGGAAGAACTTAGAAGCGTAATGACCATTCACTACAGCGGTCGAGTGTTCACTGATAGTCCCAGGATTGCGGATTACTACCAACCGAGTGCGGAAATGAAGGAATACCAATTATTGTTTGTTGGTGCGTTAGGTTTGGGTAGTGGAATAGCGGTATGGGTGCTCACTCGATAAAAAAAAATGTCTACCTAATATAAGTGATGGACAAACTTATGAGGCAGATGAGTTATGGTTTGACAATTGATGAGATCGCGAATGAGACGCAAATTGAGTGTGGAGGCACCTTCAGGCTTCACTACTGCTTGGATTGTGACGTTGTGAAAAACATGACTGGTTGTGGTGGGTACGCGTGTCCAAAGTGTGGCGACATCGAATGGGGTTACACTCAGAGTTATAGTGACATGAGACTCACACGACTAAAAAGCGTTCACAAACGGTCTTGGTGGATGGTAAGGAGACTGCGGAACGTTGCGAAGGGTGAGCACCTTGAGTTGATAAAAGAGGACTTCTTGAAAGTTGTCAATGTGTTGTACTCATGCAATTTGATAAAGGGTAGAAACGTCAGCAGATACGGATACTACATTATTAGGTTATGCCATAGAAGACAACTCGAGACACTCGAAAGGGTGTCAGACCTTAAAGACGGAAAGGTGAAAGAGAAGTTTGACGACAATATGTTTGGGGTGGTGTATCCAAAGTTGGGATGGTGTGAAAGTAGCGATCGTTATTACAACGAGTGGCTCAGGAAAAAAAAATACAAGTGTAGTATATAGAAGCCATGGGTGACGCCACAGAAAACTCACTCGCTAGAACTGGTGCAGCTGTTGTAAATCCACTAACAGGTAGAGCAGTCAACGTTCATGGGCGAGTCTACAATCAACTTGTTAGAGATGGTGTTTTTAGTGACGCGATAGATGCGACTATTGTTAATCCACTGACAAACAGGCGAGTTAACGTTGGTAGTCGGACGCGTAACCGTCTTGTTAGAAATCAGGAAGCACAATCCACAGTTGAAGACCATAGCCCCCGGCTGTTGGATCGAGCACTGAGAGGGTTTACAAGGTCTTATGGAGTCGAGGTGGTTAACGCCAGAGACATCAATCGGGTAAACGCATCTAGAAGCGCTGTCATCAACCTTTTGAGACGTGAGTTGGGTGAGACCAACGGAATGAAAGTGGTAGAGACAGTTAAGATCACTTTCGAGAAAGATTTAGGGTCCAATAAGACCACATATAAAACTGCCTACTTTAACAGCGGAACGTTTGTCGTCATTAATGAGCATGATATTGAGGATGTTGCCAATCGTGGATCGGAACAGATTTTGACGCGGATATCTGGGTGGCTATCTGAAGGGTCTGGGTGGACTATCGACAAAATAGATGCACATTACGTCAATATCGCTATTTATAGACCTCTGCATGGGAGTAGCTACATTGCGTTGCCAAAGGAGCTGCGAAATAGTAAGAAGGGCTTGATAAACGTAAATAATGGGGACGACAACGAGTGTTTTAGATGGTGCCACCTAGCACATAAGTTTCCCGTTGGAAAACACTCTGATAGAACGTCAAAGTACGTCAGTCACACCAGCGAGCTGAACTACGACGGAATTGACTTCCCAGTCACACTCAAAGATTACAACAAGATTGAAAAGGCTAACGATATTAGCATTAATGTCTTTGGGTACGAAAATAAGCAGCCATTTCCTGTGTATGTTTCTAAGGAGGTGTACCCCGACCATATGGACCTATTGTTGATAACTACCGATAGCAACAAGCATTATGTGTACATTCGCGATTTCAACAAATTCATGTATCGTCAGACAGAGCATAAGGCAAGAAAGCACTTTTGTAGGTATTGTTTGCAGTGTTTCACCCGAGCGGACGTGCTTGAACGCCATATTGAAGTGTGTTTGGTCATTAATGGGAAGCAAGCTATTAAGATGCCGCAAAAAGGTACGAAGGTGAAATATAAGAATTATAGTAGACAATTAAACGTACCATTTGTGGTGTACGCAGACTTCGAGGCTATCACACAGAAGGTGTACACAGCAACACCATCAAGCAAGTGTAGCTACACAAACGCTTATCAGAGGCACGTTGACAGTGGTTATGGGTATAAATTGGTTTGTTGCTATGACAATGAGTATAGTAAGCCAGTGAAAGTGTATCGCGGTGAAAATGCAGTCAACAAGTTCGTTGGGGAGATGTTAGAAATTGTTGAATATTGTAAAAAGACATCTGAGAGTCACTTTAACAAAGAAATGATACTGACTGATGACGATAAGAGGGACTTTGACGAGGCTAAAAGTTGTCATATTTGTAGTGTTGAGTACACTGGCGCTGACGTTAGAGTGAGAGACCACTGTCATGTCTCAGGTGAGTACAGAGGGTCCGCACATCGCGACTGTAATGTGAACTTTAAGTTGACTGATAAAATTCCTGTGATCTTTCATAACTTGCGCGGTTACGATAGCCATTTCATTATGCAGGAGATTGGCAAGTTTGGTCAAGACATAAATGTGATACCAAACAACATGGAGAAGTACATGGCGTTCATGCTTGGAAAAAACTTGGTATTCTTGGACAGCTTTCAGTTCATGAGTAGTGGTCTAGACAACTTGGTGAGGAACCTACCAAGGGACGCTTTCAAATACACGTCAGAAGTGTTTCATGATGAGGGGTTGACACTTATGACAAGAAAGGGGGTCTATCCCTACGATTATATGGACTCCTTTGATAAATTCGACGAATGTGAGATACCCTCCAAAAAGGACTTTTACAATATTCTGAATGACGAGCATACTACGGAAGAAACGCACGAGCGCGCTTGCGATGTGTGGGACTACTTCGACGTTGAAAGTATGGGTGGGTATCACGACCTGTATTTGAAGAGTGATGTGCTCTTGCTTGCTGACGTTTTTGAGAACTTTAGAAAGACATGCCATCGTGAGTATAAATTAGACCCTTGTCATTATTTTACGTCGCCTGGGTTGGCTTGGGATGCCATGTTGAAGATGACTGGAGTGGAACTTGATTTGTTGTCTGACATTGACATGTTTCAGTTCGTAGAAATGGGTATGCGCGGTGGTGTGAGCTACATATGCAACAGACATGGCGTGGCGAATAATAAGTACATGAAGGGGTACGATAAAACGCAAGAGTCGAAGTATTTGATGTACCTTGATGCCAACAATTTGTATGGGTGGGCAATGAGTCAAAGTCTCCCTACGGGTGGTTTTAAATGGTTGACTAAGAAAGAAATAGAAAAGGTTAATCTATGCGACTATCACAACGACAGTAAAAAGGGCTTACTGCTTGAAGTCGACTTGGAGTATCCAGACCATTTGCATGACCTGCATAACGACTACCCGCTGGCCCCTGAGAAGATGGAGATAACTGTTGACATGTTGTCGGAGTACTGCACGAAAATCAAAAATAAGTTTAATGTGAGGGTTGGTGGTGTGAAGAAGCTGGTGACTAATTTGATGGACAAAAAAAAGGTACGTGTGTCACTATAGAAATCTGCAGTTGTACATGGATCTTGGATTGAAAATCAAAAAGGTGCATAGGGTCCTACAATTTGATCAGTCCAAGTGGTTGGGCAAGTACATTGACTTTAATACAGTCAAAAGAACTGCGGCTAAGAACGCTTTCGAGAAGGACTTCTTCAAGTTGATGAACAACAGCGTGTTTGGAAAAACAATGGAAAACTTGAGGAAGCGTGTGGACGTAAGATTAGTGACCACTGCGAAGAAATTTAAAAAGCTTGTCTCGAAGCCAACGTTTGTGTCTTGCAAGATATTTAGCGAGAACTTAGTCGCTGTCCATAAAGTTAAAGAAACGCTGACACTAAATCGACCTGCATATGTGGGTATGTGCATACTAGACTTGAGCAAAACGCTGATGTACAATTTTCACTATAATTACATCATGAAAAAGTACTCTAGCGACACCTGTAGATTACACTTCACTGACACTGACAGCCTGTTGTACACAATCAAAACCGATGACGTTTACTCCGACTTCATGGAGGAGCGTGAAAAGTTTGACAATAGCGATTACCCTGCAGACAACCCGTTCGCTTTCAAAGAGAACAAGAAAGTTATTGGCAAGATGAAAGACGAGTGCGCTGGGACGCCAATTATTGAGTTCGTTGGGTTGCGTAGTAAGATGTACAGTTATTTGAAAGAGGATGGAGGTGGTGGGAAAACTGCTAAAGGTATCAGAAAGAATATAATTAAAAAGGTAATCAGACACGAAGATTACAAAAGTGTGTTACTTGAGCAGAAACAATTGCGACACACAATGAAGACCATAAGAAGTGTCAAGCATCAGCTCGGTAGTTATGAAATTAATAAAGTATCGCTATCCTGTTTCGATGATAAACGATACCTTTTAAAAAATGGTATTGACTCCTATGCGCATGGTCACAAAAACATTGTAGTGAGAGATAACACATTGTCGCGGTTGTGACACCGTACGTGCCTTTCTTGGGCTTGTTGTCGGGAGGAATCACAACGTCGAAATATGTGTACGATCACCATTTTAGAAGCGCGACAAACACTGAAAATAGTGAACAAACGGACTAATCTATTATTAACAGGTGGCAATAATCTAATTTGCATAACAGGTGGCAATTTTATCACGCGCGAGACACTTTTACGATATATAAATTTGTAAAAGCGTTGAAATGACTATTTTCTTAAATGTGATTTGACAAATTTGTGAAAATGTTGAAACAGCTATTTTCCTAAATGTGATTTGACATACATTTGTGAAAATGTTGAAACGACACTTTCTATTTTTTAAATGTGACATAAATTTGTGAAAATGTTGAAACGACACTTTCTATTATTTTTTTTTAAATGTGACGTAAACTTGTGAAAATGTTGAAACGACACTTTCTATTTTTCCTAAATGTGATTTGACATAAATTTGTGAAAATGTTGAAACGACACTTTCTATTTTTAAAAATGTGACTGAAATGACACCAAATTAAGCAAAATCGTGATTTGGTATAAATTTGGTATTGTTTCGTGAGTCTCGCGTGTGTTTGACATCAATTGAGTAGAAAACGTGAGGGGTGTTTAGCCCAATTAACGACCGTCATAGTAGTATAGAGAGTGGGGGTACGAGCTTATTCGATGTTATACGTGAATATAGAATTACCAAAATGACACCGAATTTTGTCGAGCCGTGGTTTGACACAAATTTGGTGATGTTTTGGTAATTATATTCACGGTTAACATCGATTGGGCTCGTACCCCCACTCTCTATACTACTCCACATGATTGTGAGTATAAATGCTTGATATAGTGGAACATTGAACTGTTTATATGTTAAATACTTCATTTTATTGTCATTTTAGTTTGACTCTGCGTATATTAATAATCGTGGTACACAAGGGTATCCCGATTGCATGTCCCTTCAACAAAAAAGTAGCTTCCAGACCGAGAGGTGAAACAGTCAAAAATCTTATTTCAGACTCGAAGGACAGCAAAAGAACAAGGAAATCCCGCCGAGTGAACTGGTCAGACTTGCTTAACAGAGACGACTGACAGCATAAAAGAGCGACTGAAAGTCTTTGTTAATGCACAGAAAAGTCAAGACAAGTATTCGCAGATTAAGGTAGGATCATTCTTGTTTATATCGTGGTTCATGCTCGACAATTCGTACAAAATTCCCGTGTTGATCAAATCCAAGATGGCGGATGTATCATCGTTTGCAGGGCATGAAATCGAGGCTAATTATTGAATAACTCAAAAAAACGTTGGCAACTGCAAATAACAAAGTTTTTCACGATGCCAAACAAAACAGAAATAAAAACATTAATTGGGAAGAGAGACAATGCTGTGCGTGCATTGAATGAACTATTTGAAGAATTTGAAACAATTTATGCCATTAACCAAGAACCAAAACTGTTTGAAAGTATTTTCAGCCAAATTGAGTCAAGGTATAGAAGTGTTAAAAAGCAACTAGAGGCCATCGCAGATAGGTTTGTAGAAGAAGGTCTCACAACTGATGACGAAACAGTAGACGAAAGAGTAGTGGCAAATTTAGTAATCGGAGACAAAACCAAAGGGAACTATTTGACAATTGTTCAAAAATATGCTGAAAGCAAAAAAGACCACAGTGTCTCTGAAAACTCTCAGGAAACGTCTGCATCCCTAGACGAGATGACCAAAGCTGTTAAGACAATGGCAGAAAGTTTAACTGCAAAGCCTAAAGTTATTGGGTTAGAAAGGTTGTCAGTCCCCTCATGGGATGGGTCGCGTAAGTCTTATGCCACATGGAAAAAAGAGTTCAGTCATTGGATGACCAAATATGGCCAGGATAAAGACGAGCAGTTACAACGCCTCCGTAAAGCAATGCCTAAGGATTCTTGGTGGACCGAACAGGTTAGGACGTGCAAGGACATTGCTAAGGTGTTTGAGATTCTCGACACCGAATTTGGAAACAGAAGAAAGCTCATGGACGAACTCCTAGCTAAAATCACCGATCATAGTCCTGTGAAAAGTGACTCAAGATCATTAACCAGATATGCGACTACCATAAACGTGTTTGTCTCTGATATGGAAGACAATGGTTGTTCAGTACAGCACGCCTCAGAGGCACCCTTTTTTATGTCACGTCTACTTTCGAAACTCGAACCGAGAGATAACGCTGATTTTGGAAGAGAATGGAAAGGGAAAAGAGAGAGGAGAATGTCACCAACCTAACCGAGTGGCTACGCCGTGAGGCATGTCTCCGATCACGTGGGAGAAAATAATCTGATGATGGTACGAAAGGTGGATCTGGGTTTCGTAGAAGCTAGAATAATTTTGGCGAAGTGATCGACGATGACACCTGCCCCCTAAATTGTACGACGAAACATCTGTTAGGCGCTTGTCCCGAGTATCAAAAATCAACAGTAAACCAGAGATGGAATATTGTAAAACAAAATAAGAGATGCCGAAAGTGTCTTCGAGGTTCGCATCACACAAAGGACTGCAAGAAACCGGATGGCCTGTCTTGTGACAAGTGCACGCGAAACCACCATCGATCTCTTCACAGTGAGAGGCAGGTTGACCCCAGTTCCAAGCTGAATCCTGGTACACCACCATTTCCAAGCGAAAAGGCCCAGACTGAAGCTAATAACAACAACTTCCAGAGAGGAGATGAGAAGAACGCAAACCTCACAAGTGTTCCAGGAATGTGTCCCATCCAGAAAGTGAAGATCAGAGACATGAATGGTGAACTTGTAGAGATGATTGCCATGCTAGATACTGGGTCTAACACCAGTCTCCTCTCCAAATGTGCAGCAAAGCAACTGGGCTTAACAGGGCCCCAGACACGACTTACTATGAATCTCGCTGGAGGAAAAAGAAAGTCTGAACTGTCAGAAGTCCTGGAAGTTACCGCTGTATCGCCCAAAGACGAAGATGTGAAGAAAACGTTTTGCGTACATACTGTGACGAAACCCTGTGGCAAGGCAAAGACATTGTCACGGAAGACCTTTGAATCCTATCAGCATCTCAAGACCATGTCAGATAAACTCCATCTCTCTGGTGGCGCTGTGGATCTGCTAATTGGAACTGACTTTGTTGATGCCTTTGTGGATATCCACACATCATGTGGAGAGCCCGGTGAACCTGTGGCTTAGAAGAATTGCTTCGGATGGTACATCTTGGGTAATGTCGACTCCACTAAGACATCCCACATACAGTCCATTAGTGTCAATAGAGTGAGCACTGACGACGATATTAGAAAATTAATTCAACAAGATTTCCTCGGAGTAAAACCTACAGAACTTTGCACATGTATGAGTATGAGTATGATTTATTTTGAGTTTGTAAAAGCCCTCTCGGAGTCAACTACGCTGGTAAATGGAAGAATCGAAGTGAAAATGCCTTGGAAAGAAGGTGGACCCCCAAAGAAAAGCAACCATGACATAGCTCTGAAGAGATTGTATTCTGCTGAGAAGTCGTTCAAGAAGAAAGATTGTTTTGAAGTTGTCAATGACGAAGTTCAGAAATTGGTGGACCAAGGATTCGTCACCGAAGTGCCTCCAGAGCAAATCGATCATAATCGACCAGAATGGTACCTACCACTTCAGGCAGTCTTCGCACCAGAAAAGAGTACAAAGGTCAGACTTGTATTTGATTCCTCCTCGAAAGGACATGATGGTCTATCTATCACTGAACGATCACCTTGAGAAGGGACCAAACTACATTAATTGTTTGCCGAATGTTTTGACAGCTTGGAGATGGAACGAAGTGGCGTACTCTGGCGACGTCCGAAAGATGTTTAATCAAGTGATGGTTCACCCATCTGACCAAATTTACCATCGATTTTTATGGAGGAAGAATCAAACTGACCCCCCTGTTGTGTATCAGTGGCTTAGACTCAACTTCGGCGACAAGCCAGCCCCTGACATTGCGTCAAATGCTATTAACACTCTAGCTAAGGCCTCAGAAGCTGAATCTCCTGAGGCAGCGAGAGAACTTCGTGAGCATACCTACGTTGATGATATTGGTGGATCTAAGCCAACCATTGAAGAAGCTGAGAAAGTTATCAGTGAGATTGACAACATCCTTGGAAAGGGTCAGTTTCAAATTAAAGTATGGCATTCCAATTACAGAGAAGTAGACAAGTCCGGCGGTGAACAGTTCACTGATTTACTTGGCCATAAATGGAACAAGCTGGAAGATAAATTCTCACTCAAGAAGGATGCCGTCACCAGTAAATCCAAGGAATTCACCAAAAGAGCCTGCTTAGCTCTTTTAGCCCAAGTATGGGATCCCATTGGTCTCGTTGTACCAGTTACGATAAAGTTTAGAATCGACCTACAGGAATTGTGGAGCGCAGGTTACAACTGGGATGACGTCCTGCCCGAGAGTGTACAGCAGAGATGGAATGAGAATGCAGAAGCCATAAATCGCCTTCTTACATTTGAATTAGATCGCAAGCTCAAGCCAACCAACACAGTGGGAACATGTCAAGTACATGGATTCTCTGATGGTGGTGAGCTGGGGTATGGAGCAGCCATTTTCCTTCGCTGGGAACTGCGCGATGGGAGTTGCAGTTGTGTCCCAGTCATGGTCAAAGCTTTTGTGGCCCCCCTGGAAAAAGAAAACGATTCCACGACTTGAACTTCTTGGGTGCTTGGCCCTTACAAGAATGTATGACACGTGCCGTAAGGCATTAGACTTTGTGAATTTCAAGGACTATGAGAGGATCTTCTGTGTAGACTCGCAGACTGTCCTGTCTTGGATCAGAACCCCCCCCCCCCCCCCCCCCCCCGCGAGAATTTAGACCCTTTGTGTCAGTCAGAGTTGCTGAAATCTAGGAGACAGTCAGTGTAGAAGATTTCCGCTATGTCAAATAAAAGAGCAACCAAGCAGACGCTCTGACGAGGGGCATCGAACCTGAACAGCTTGGAAGTTGGATGACCGGCCCATCATTCCTGAACTTACCAGAATCTGATTGGCCCAAGTTTCAAGAGGAAACCCAGGGACCTCGTCAAGAAAATACCAAGAATGAGCGAAAACCTGCGAAGGAGCCAAAGCTGATCCCCGACGACGGCGAGTACGCGAGAAAGTTCCATGCAGCTGTACAAGAAAAACCCGAGGACAACCCAATTCTCTCCCACTTGTCAGAAACTTGCTCTATATTCACAAAGGTCCGGAGAGTGCTCGCCTACGTCTGCCGATTTGTCCAAGCTGTCAAGGGCAAGACCAGAAGTAAAGGCCCCCTGACGGTACAAGAACTTAGGAATTCAGAGACGCAGCTCCTCAAGTGGTCTCACATCCAGTTAGAAGTGTCATGTCTTGACAAGAAGCTCATCGCTGAGACCGATCAAGATGGAGTCATCCGTGCTCATGGACGTCTTGAAGACATCCGATCCCTTCCACCAGACCTAAGAGTAGTATAGTAACTAGCGCTACCAGCGCACTTTTCCATTTTGAATGTCTCAACTTTTTTCTCTGGTGAACGCAGCATTTTTTTTCGTTTTTTGGTTCCACATATAATTTTCGAGCAGATATGTGGAACCAAAAAACGGAAAAAGTGCTGACTCCACCAGAGAAGTTGAGACATTCAAATGGAAAAAGTTCGCTGTTACCGCTAGTTTCGAGACTACTAACAGGTGACGTGCAGCACGGTTTGGGGGGTCAGGCAGGTGACGTGCCGTATGGTTTGGAGCTTATGAGACGTGTCTCAGCTAGTAGGCTACAGAGTGAGGTGTCTGGACGTGGCGCTAGACGCAGACGCGACCCTGTTGTGGGTAGAGGTGTCGCTAGATGTGGTGCTTCTGCTAGTGCTGATAAACGTAACCCTGCTGTGAGTACTAACGTTAGCACTTTTTAGGGGATTCCCCACTATTACTCACATGTCATAGGTAAGGGGGACATCGGATTATGCCATAATCCATTATCCTCGATGTTCTATTTGTACCTACTTATACACACCCAGGGATATGGGGGACATCGGATTATGCCATAATCCATTATCCTCGATGTCCCTTGTACGCGCGGGTGAGTGTGATGGACTGGGAAAGTAAGTCCAACGCATGATTCGAACACACGCCCCCTTAATGTTCCGAAACGCAACGCTCAACTCCGCGAGCTACCATGCCCATGGTAAGTTATACACTCATTTTATAGTATTTAAGCGATTATAATTTGGTCGACGTATGTGAGACAGCTTCCTAATAATATTTAACATTAGTCAATTCGGTTAACAAATGTCACGACGCTATATTATGTCTTTCTAGCGATATTAGTACGATTGAAATGCTGAGATTTGACGCCCAACGAATTCAAAACAGAGTTGTATACATAGTTAAAATATCATTTTAACGATGCATATATTAGTGATTCACACTAGTTATTCACTAACGACTCACAAACAAGTGGTGTGACGGAGCTTGTTTGTCTGATACAAAATGTTGCTAGTTAAACTTTTCATTACCAGCCAAAATCGTTTAATGTCTTTAGGATGAATACGAGCGCTAGCTATCGCTTCCGTGTTGTGTTGGATATATAATATCTCACTTCAACTCGCTTCCGCTTATGTTGTAATTAGTTTTCTTCGTTTGGGGGTTCCCCCTCGGGGATTTCCCCTCTAGCCATATGGCTAAATACGTGTTTACTAGTTGTCAGTCCACCTGATAACAACCCTAAACAAGGGAGGTAGGGGGATACGTATGATATAAACTTCTCTACGTCTCTTTTTAACAGCTGGTCAGTGTTCAACTCATTTTCGAGCTTTTCAGGTGACTCAATAGCGCTGAACCCCCCTAACGCGTGGGCGAACTTGCTTATTAAAAGGTCACAGATGAACACGTTCGCTTTCTCCATTCTTTTTACCTCCCATTCTTCATAGATTTTATTGATAACCTTAGCTGAAGCCTTTTTAAGGTAAGAGACGGATTGATCTATCTCGCCGTCCTCTGAGAGTCTTCGTAGTTCGTTTCGTTTCTTGTCTACATCAGTTTGCGGAGTATCGTCAACGTCGATTTGTGGTTCATCAATCACTTCCTCTTTGACCACGTGTTCTGCTTCTTGTATGTCTTCAATGAGTTCATCAATTGTCTCAATATTTTTTGTCTTGCGTTTTGGCATGTCCTATACTATACGTTGTGTTTTGTTTTCGCGGAATAACTAATTTGTATGAGTACGGATGTCTTAAAAGTATCTCCAATCTTGCGTATTCATTGTCTTTCAACTGTTTTATTATTTTCTCAATTTCCGCTTTATCAACTCCGTTAAGATAATCGTCTACAATTGTTTTCATATCGTTTCTGTTGGGGTTGTAGAATGTCACCAGCTTTGATATGTTCTCACGATATGGTTTACTAATTGAGGTTAGTTGTTGTGTTATGACGATTGTGGACAGGTTGTAGTGTCTAGCACTAAAGGCTAGTTTGACTAGTTCACTTGTTCTGTTTTTTACGTCCTGCCCACTAGCACAATCGTCTAATATTATCAATGAGTTGGTGCCTTTATAAATCTCAGTCACATATTTAAGAATTACATTGACTTTATCCTGTTCACACTGAATAGCGATAAAGTCTGGATCTTTTATGAATTTCCATTCTCTTTACGTCTTATTCCATTCGAATGTCGGACATATGAGAATGATGTAATCGAAGTGATTCATATATTCTTTCTCTATCATATCCAAGAGGTAACGCGTTTTACCACAGGCTGTCATACCAACAATCAGCATGTTAAAAGGTGTTTTCATATACAATACTACACGTATTAGTACTGGATTGATTCTAGATCGTTGTTGATGAGGTTTACGAGACCGTCGGATAGCACGAATATTCTACACATAACGTTCGCTGTTGTGGCTTTTTTAGTGATTGCCATCAATATTGCTGACTGGGTGTTCACAATCTTTTTTCCAATTGCGGCTTTCGCGTTATCTTCGATAGACCTAAGGTCAACAACCAAAGCGAAACCGTCTTTGTAGAACTTT
The DNA here is from genome assembly GCA_035772405.1 of Chrysogorgia sp. JL179-B06. Taxonomy (NCBI): domain Eukaryota; kingdom Metazoa; phylum Cnidaria; class Anthozoa; order Scleralcyonacea; family Chrysogorgiidae; genus Chrysogorgia; species Chrysogorgia sp. JL179-B06. Next base: position 1,119,586 of record JAYKKM010000309.1, read on the forward strand.
TGAATAGTCATATGCTGGTCGGAGTCTAGTTTTTGTCCAAACAACCTTTTTGCTTCTCCCCAGATTCTTGATTTCGGTATTCCTTGACTGTAGACCATATTTGGCACACCTTCTATGGTGAGTTTGACTGACTCTATGTTTGGGTAGATGAACTCTTCACTATCAGTTCTTGTTTTGTTTGTGAAGAGTAAAACGACAGCTTTCATCGATTTTCTCGGCAGGTTAATATTCTCATTCACGAGTGTGCTTCCTTTATCCCACTCGACGGTCTTCATTAGTGTGACGTGTTCGTATGATAGAGACCTACCGGATGCGTATAGAGACGATACTTCGTTAGCGATCTCTTGATTCTCGATAGTTTCGTACTCCAACTGAAGGTTCTCCAACATGTAGCCAGCCACAGCTGATCCAGATTGGGCCACCATAATATCACATGCTTTGGGGAGTGTGATTATGTACCTGAAATTGTTGTTCATGTTGTATGGAGCGTATAGACCGTGATCTTCTAGAATCTTGTCGAGTTGAACCTTTTGTTTGGTGTCATGAATAGAGAAAATAAGACCATCGCTAACTTTTTGTGTGTCTCCACTGACCGCGCCACTGTCATCCTTCGAGATTAACTTTCGAAGGTTCTCGTTTGCTAGGCCGTATTCGATCATCTGAACTCGTTCACTGTTGGATTTCCACAGATCTTTGTACGTACCGATGACGCTTTCGCCACTGTTGTCGTACACGGATTCACCTGCTAATTTTATCACCAGTCTCTCGAGTAGTAGTCTCGAAAGGTTGTTAAGAAACCACGATTTCACGTTCGAACTTTTAAAGTCGAATAGAAGATGGAGACTGGAGGGTATAAATTAAACGCTAACCAAGATACACCTGTAGCTCCCCACTTTAGCACAGTCGCCACCATGTTTAGTAGTCCAGCCAATAGAGGACCAGCCTTTGTGGCTAGATTAGCTATAGCTTTTCCTAATTTTCCAAGTGCTTGGCCACCTTTGAAGACAACACTTCTAGCGGATATTATAATTGTAGTGATGAAAGAGGCTACGGTTATTCCTAAAGCCGAGGCACCCAACCAATTTTCTTAAACCACTCCTTTATTTTTTGTAACCGAGTGATGTCCTCTTCTTGTTGTTCTCTAACAGTCTCAAGTTCTAATTGTCTTAAGGTTACGTCCCTAGCTGTCTCGAGACCTATCACTCGTTCATTCAACTCGAACTCCTCTATGGAACTGGTTTCATCTCTATTGAGAATGTCCTCAGTATCGTTAATAGTGTTCGGAAAATGGTTGGCTTGTTCTTTTAGAAATAGTGGTCTAGTGGTTGGATCGACTGTTTTGTTTGGGGTTAAGACACCTCGTAGTTCACGATTCTCTTTGTCTGTTAGAACTCTTATTGATAAGTCATTAGGGTTTGTGTTAATCATTGGTTGCCCTCTACTTGTCTTGTCCCTTTCAACGACTTTACTAATAAGATCTAGGAACTGTGTCAACGCCTTATCGTTTTTCATTGTTTTGTTAACAGTTAAATGACAGTTTTTATCTCGCCTTAAGACGATGTGGTATTCCTCGTTCACCATTTTTTAAAACAGGTTTGTACTCAATATTATTAGTTCCAATCCTTATGCTTGAGTTTTTAACTAACTCGAGTACGTTGTCGTCATATTAATATCTATATAGTACGTCTCTCTCATAAATTTGTTCAAAGCTGTACGCAAGTCGTTTTCAGGGTGGTTAGGGGTATTGACGTTTGGTAGGTTTTCGACTGAAGGGACCTTCATAACGTCACCACTATCCTTTCTAGTTATTGTTACCGTCTTACCATCATCACTTTCTATAAAAGATGTCTCCGCTTTTCTTTCGTTACGTAAACGATCAATATACTTTATCCTAATCTTCACAACTTCCTGCCTATTGGGGTCGTTGTTGCGTAGAAGATCCAATCTCTCTTTGGCGAGTGTGTTATACTCGTTGTCCAAGTCGGTGTCATCCATATCATTATATGATTTAAACTTGTCACGTTCTTGCATTTCGATATCATCGAATCCTCCTTCAGCCATTATATACTACTCAATGTTTTGAATATCACTCTCTAGTATCCATGAATTATGTTTACTGTCATAGCCAAGCCACTTAACCAAAGCCATCTTTTTACCCTTAACCTTTTTCCTCTTTAGTATCTTCTCAACTTTATATACATCTTCTTTTTTATCAACAACTGACAACTCTTCTTCGTAAAACTTACCGATGATGGGTTCCCCTTCGTGGTCCTCTATCTCGTACACGGTAGGGTCACCACGCATAACCTTTGACACTTTGAATAGCTCCTCAGTGAAGTTAGCCTCATACCCCTTTGTGAATATACTTTTGTACTTTGATATCCTAACAGTCTCACCTACTTTGAACTTTGGTAGTGGGTAGTCACCAAAATGGTGTCCAAACAACGTCGTCCATACTTCGTTTTCGTTTTTCTTGCTCACATCTTTAGGTTTCATAAGTATAGTACTATGTTTCGTATTGTTGTAATTTTCAACGAGCTGGTCAAAAATGTCAATCCATTTATACGTTCCTTTACTATAGAAGTATTTCCACATAGACGTCTTAGGTGTTCTATTAAACCGTTCCACGACTTGCTGCCTTTTTATCAGAGTTCGTGCTAAAGTATTTCACGTTGTGTTTCTCCAATAGATCCTTCACACCAACGTTATAGAATTCCTTACCATCATCAAACTGATCCAACTTGGGATACTCACCAAATCTAACCTTAGCCTTCTCTAGTAACTCTGTGACAGCCTTAGTCATGTTTTTGTATCTTTCCTATAGACGGGTATTGCGAAAGCATACCTACTAAGGATCTCAGTGGCTGTTAGTATCCAGTAGTACCCATTGTTCTTGTGCTTGTACTTGCCCATATCGACCAAGTCCATCTGTATCTGCTCACCCAGATAGTCAACAAACGTTTGTCTAAACTTATGTTTCTTAACAACTGGTTTGTACCTAGTGTATGTGTCTTGGGATTTTAGCCAGTCCTTTATCATTGTCCTGCTAACGTTTAGGCCGTCTTCCAACGCTCTTTGGTACAGTCTTTCAGCAGATTGGTAACCAGTCGATGGGTTATAGTAAATACCTCTTAGTTCTTGCTCTATATCCATATACACTACATGATGTATAAATCTAACAATACCTCACCAACGTTGACACTATTATCGTCCTGATCTGTTATGTTGAACTCTAGTTGGTTGATGACTCTTTTGTTTATTGGGATTTTTGACTCAATATCAAATAAATGTTGGACAGAGCCCTTTAATGTCTGCGTGCTAGTTATTGGCAGTACTGCGATACAATCGCTTTTGTTACCATTGACTATGTTCTTAGATCTGTCCACAATATTAGATGTTACTTGTATGTATTTCAATCCTCTGTTAACGTTCACAACGTTGGGACTGGTTTTTGTGGTGGCTATTGTAGTGTTTTCGTCAAATCCCAAAAGTTGTCCAAATTTAAACAGTTCTATTTGTTGATCAGTTGTTATCGTACACGTCGAGTCATATATGTTAGCTACTAGCTTGATGTCTCCTAATTCTTTCAAGTCGTCGGCGATCATTTTAAAGGTGTGATACCCAGGGCTAAAGGCGTGATTATTACTGTTATAAGTTATCTTGTTGTTAGCTGTGGTCACGTTAACATAGTCCCAAAAGATGGTTGCCTTCTTCACCAATACGTAAGGGTCTGAGTTTGTTGCTAAAATTGACTCTTGTAGGTCTATAGTTTTCGTTGAACCACTAATCAATACTACCACTCTCATATAACGTACGGTATGTTATGATGTTTGCGTTCAAAAGAAAGTATCCTTATGCTGACAAGAATAGGTTTTTTCTTGATGTTGACGACAACATGCATATACATATATTCTTCGTAACGAAAACTAACAGTGGTGACGTTTCGATAGACTCTAATAGGTTTAAGAGTAACCTAGAGTATACTAAGTATCTAATGATAAACAAACCAATGATAGCTAACCAAAAAGAGATAGCTAATGCCATACGCGTGGCTAAGCTGAGTTTAGTGAAAAAGTACCCCCACGTCACTTTGAGCAAATTTGAGTTCGATCCAACTGTTTCACAAGATGGTGAGGTTAATGGTGTTGATATATACTTTAGAAACAACGACATCATAAGCACGAACATAACTAGTGATACCTTCAAAAACGACAAGAGTATGTGGATTTGGCTACACAACAACAAGTCTCCAAAAGGTCACAACGACAAGTTCCCAATAATATGGCTCTCTGGTGGAACTATCCAACCACTATCAAAAGGTCGCAAGAACCACTGGGGACTTTGGGATGGCTATCCAACGGAAAACGTGTTGAACTATCCAGTGAATAACTTTAGAATCTTCGTTAATCAAAAGAGCTACTTTCTCTCAAAGCTACCAGTCTTACAAATCACCACGTCAAAGACAAAGTCAAAGTGGGACGACAACGAGAGCTACTATAGGGTCGTGTTTGCAACGTATTGTGCAAGTTTCTGTTGTGGAGTGTCGTTACAACACTTGTCGCCTTCACAAGAAGTCCACCCTGTTATCACAAGTGTAATGAGGTTCCATCTATACTTTACCATTAGAAGGCTTCTCAGAAGGATGGAAGGTGGTGAGAGTATGGGATCGATAAGTAGAGAGTTCGATGCTGGAGAATTGTACGGTAAGACAGACAAGATCCCTAAAAAACATTACTACCAGGGTAAGGTCCTTGCTGATGGTACAACAGGTGAGGAGAGAGTCTTCACGATTAACGACGTTAAGAACGATTATAAACGATACGTTCCTCTGGTGTCGAATGGTTTTACCAACATTGGGCGACAATACCTAAATCAGTCTATAGAAGCCTTTGTCTACTCCACACTTGGTGCACAAGCTAGAACACGTGTGTCAGTCATTGGTGGTTCCGCAGGTAGTCTGGAGACTCAACAAGAATTTCGCAAGTTGGTGGAGGATAGTGTTATCAAATACGACGTATCAACATGGATTCTCAACATGAATAAATCAATTAAAGATACTAACGTTGTCCAAAATCTCGCGCTATCGCCGTCTACAAGGTTAATGCCAAGTAATGTGGTAATCCTAAAGAACAAAATCGCTGGGTACAACAACCTATTGAAGACTGCCACACAGAGTATGAAGTTTGGGGTAAATAGTGGGTTAAACTACGCAAAAACGACGAAGGCTAAGAAAGTACATCAAGAAGGTGGAGAGCATCTGGAGACACTTGATAAACCAAAGGTGACACACCATCTGGAGGTACCAAAGGTGACACACCGTCTGGAGGCACTAAAGGCAACACCAGGTGACCACACGACAGAGTTGGGGTTAGTTCTAGTGGTTTCGACTGTGTCTGGCTATTTAGTGAGCATTATGTGTTATAATATAATGAGTCTAAATTATGGATTTGAGGATAGAGACTACGAGAGAGACAAAATATTAATAAGAGTGGAGAAACATCTAGACGATGGTCCTAAATTAAGCGTGAGTGGTGGGAAGATGTCTGGAAATATAGATATGGCGCTCTCAACACTCAAAAACATAGCAGATCCAGTCGACGATTTGGACGCTATCAGTAAAAAAGTATTAGAGTTCGTATATTTACCACAATACTTTAAAACACAGTCCTATAACGTCCTTTTTGATTTTGACACCACTAGATACGCCGCGAGTGTGGTACTCCACAGTGGGACAAATAAAGTGAAAGCCATTGGAGACATGTTAGTACAAAATGATTCAACGTATGGTCCTATTATTGGTACTAACCATAGTCGTAGCTTCCTGTCCCCTATACTATCCTCATCTTTTCCACTTGAAGTTGGGATACATTTTAACTGTCCACGTAGGCAATACTGTGATATATCCGTTTTTGTGGTAGTGCGGTTAGTCACGAAGGTGTCTACGACAGATTGGGAGGTGATTATCTCAAACGACGATGGATCGTGGGACAAATACGTAGGGTACAAAGGAGGTAAAACTGACAAATTATCATATGGTGGTGGCGATCCAGTAAAGGAGTACACGTGCACAATCCCAAATAACATCATTGCCAGAAATCATAACCGCGGCGCCCGCCGGTCAGCAGTAATACTCACAAATATTGAATTGTTATTCAACAAGACGGATAAAGTTATTTCTCTTATTGCTTTGCACAATTTGTGCAATGTTCACCTTGAGGAATATTCACATGGTTCTCTCTTTATAGATTATATACAAATAAACCGAGAAAATTGCGCGCATACGTACAATGGTCTCCCGTCGTCTCCCGTAAGGTTTCAGTGATAATCCGCTGATCCAAACTAGTTAGGGCTCAAGCAAAATTTCGCAATCAGCTTGCACTGGACAGCGTTCATTAAAATATGCTCGCCGCTTTTATAATTTGTTTCCAGGCCTTCTGAATCTGAAATCTGCTGTTTACAAGCTTCAATTTGATGCATTACTCGATAGTATGCAACGCATATTTTTCAAACTATCGCCTCCCGAATACTGGTAATATGAGTACGATTATGGCGTTCGCTGAGAAGTCGTCGAAGGCATGCTTTTGAATTTGAAAAAGGAAAGGTCTATTTCTTTCCCGAAGAGGTAAATAGACTTAGAATGTACAGACGATAGACTGAAATTCACCACACGAGGTTCAACTTTTTATCTAGTATCTTTAGTTTTGAGAAATAAGCAACTACATTTGGTCATATTTGGTATATACGAGGAAGTTTAAGGTGTCATATAGCGCGCTTTTATGGTTTTGGCGAACGAAGCAGACATCGAGAAAGGAAAAGTGAATTTCACGCTTTGGTTACAATTCTTTGTATTTTATGTTGGATTGTATGTTCGATTTTCATATGTGACACATATGATATCAATACATTGGCAGATGGATAACTCCCATGTTAGGGTCAACAACATAAGATCAACAGACTCAGACTTCACAGCTAACTACAAAGAGATAGGATCTCCTTATGGAACTATCTTTGGAACACATCGGCCAAAATTACCACTCGCACCCTACAAATACCCATCTTTGATAGAGTTTTACGGTATGAAAATCATCTCTGGTTATTTGACAAATCGAGATATAATATTAGTTGGTAAAGACATGATGAGTAAATATAAGGTAAGTTAATGAGGAAGAAGTCAGTTGTTGATTTCAATCACATATCAAAGGATATGTCAGAGGAAGAGACACTAGAGCTCAAACGCTTGTACGCGTACTACCACAAACTAGAAGCCTGTTACAAATGGAAATACAAAAGGTTGAAGAAAATTAAACTATCGTTAAACATGGCTAGTATCGGGTTAACGACAGTAGGGATTGTAGCTGGATCGGTAACCGCTAACCCTCTAATCATTGCTTGTATTAGTGGTCCTGGTGTGATCATCCAAGGCTACTTGGCTAAATCCAATCTGACGAGTAGAGTGGAGCATTGTAAGTTCGCGCACACTAGCTACAAAAAGATACTGACACAACTAAGATCGTATCTTAGAGGTCTGCCTTACAATGAGTCAATGTTTCTCTCAGACGTTAAAGTGTTGGACGATATTGTGACTGACTTATGCCCACCAATTAATGGAATGATGAAAAAGTACAATAAAATATATGACGAGACCAATGTTCCAAAATAGGGCAAGATACAAGGGGGGGCGTGATTCGCGCCCCCACACGACCACACACGGGTCCACACATAAGAACCAGGGGTGTGTGCTCTCGTCAAAAACTATAGTAAGTCGGCAAGTTCTAAGAGTAGGTGCTCAGAAGTATTACCATCAATTAGCTCGTTTTGACCAACACCCCAAAATGGGGTGTAGGTCAGATCACGTGTTTGTGCTAAGCGGTTACTTTCTTAAGAGAACTGCTATTTTAAACACAAAAATAAAACATGTGATATAGTATATGGTCTCACTAAGATATTTAGAAATAACTACATGTCAGTCACTGTTATAAAAGATGGAGACAATATTTGGTTCTATGGAAAAGAGGTAGCTGAAATCTTAGGGTATAAGAGACCATGTAAGGCTATAACAGACCATGTGGCAGACGATGAGAAAATAAAGGTCCAAATATCAACGTCCCAAAACGGGGTGTTGGTCAAAAGTATGGTTTGGCAAGTAAATGAGAGTGGTTTGTATAGACTAATATTCTCGTCCAAGTTAGAGTCAGCCGAGACTTTTAGAAAATGGGTGTTCTCAGAAGTTCTACCATCTATAAGAAAAACAGGTGTTTACACACAATGCAACCAGTTATCAATAATGAACGAGACAGACTTGCATTATGACATAGTTAAATATATTAGAGAGTATCATCCAACAATAGTCATCCCAGGGTTGGGAGAGTACCAAGACACATCTACTAAAAGAATAGATGGATGGAAGAAGGGTTACAGTGGTGGACAACCAGATTTGATAGTTCCACAACTACATAAGAGATACAATGGTTTTGCTATAGAGTTCAAAACACCGAAAGGTAATGGGGTTATTAGGAATAATCAGATGAAGGTATTAAGGAGACTAAGATCACAAGGGTACAACACATTACTATCCTCAGACCAACATGAGATAATACATTTCATAGAGACATATATGAGAGACTCTAGAGTTCTGTGTGAGTACTGCAATAGGAGATTTAAGAGTGAAACCACACTATCTAATCATCAAAGATATTTTCATCGAATACTCTATCTATGAGATGACTGTGAGATGGTCTGTGACGAGATATAACGTATAATATAGATGACTGACAACGAGTCCGTACCTATTATAACGTCGAAAACAAGGACCAAAGACCCTAAGAGAGTAGAGGCAGGCAAACGTTTGGCTGCTATATCTAACGCAGCCAAAGAGAGGAAGATGAGAGAGAGAGAGTAACAAGTGAGGATGATAGTTTTAACTACGGATACATCATAGGTACTATAGCAATGGTTATAGCCGCTGGTTCGCTGTATTACACGATGAAGAAAGATAAACAAATGGTGACTGTTAACGAGAAGTCTAAGAACGTTGTAATAAAAAAGGAACCACCACGTACCCTCGACAGCTTCGATTAATAAAACATATTGTATAGTATATGACATCAATGGATAGGAAAGAACTGATGAACGAGCTATATGATGCAGCCCTTGTGACTGCTGGAGCTGTAGCCGTGTCCATGGCATCAAAGAAAGTATTAAAAGAACCGTTAGGCACCCCTGAATCAGTGAAGGGCACCCTCAAGTTAGCGACTGCTGTAGGCGCTTCAACGCTACTCGTTAAGTGGGCGCAAAGTAAGAAATACGTACCTGTTGACCCGTTCTCAAAATAATCTAACGTAATACATAATGGCTAGCGTGGTAGCAGGTGGGTTGTTCAATGCTATAGCATTCGCAGGAGCTGGATTTCTATTCAGTAAGCTAAACCATACAGGCTACGAGATAGAGATAAAGAGACACAACAAAGCACTGGAAAGTCTTGCGAGAGCGAAAGAAAAGTTCTATGAGAATGAGATTCGTCAGAGAGACAAAATTCAGGAGCTAAGACAACAACTGTCAGATGCTAACGCAGACATAAACGACACGAACCACGCTCTAGACCAGCTAAGGCGAGTACTGACGATACAGTATGATGGGAAACGTTTAGTAAAGAGCCTGAGTTGTCAGATTATTACAAACCCTCAGACGAGATTAAAAAATATCAAATTGTATTTGTGGGAGCTGTCGGATTACCTTTAGGCTACTTGGTGTATAGAATGGTCTGAACATAATATTACGCACTATAGTAATGAGCACTAGAACCTTGAAGGAAATAGCTATAGAAGCAGATGAGAAGCTTAAACATAATGTGTTGAAGGAAAAGATAAAGATACGCGTGTCGAATTTAGACCACGAATACAGAGAGAAAATCTTGGAAATCCAAAAACATCATAATGACCAACTGAGAAGTATTAACGCTTCTCTAATAAGCCTAGCTAAACAAATAACAAACTAATATAGTCTAAACATATATTAGATATACTAGTTTATAAATGGTTGACAAACGTGTTATGAGAATGTTTTATGCTGGGTACACAATGGAAGAGATGAAGACGCCTAATTTTTGGAGTGGTATTGAGTTGGGGTACACACTAAGTGAAATAAAAAGTGGTGGTAAACATACAAAAATGAAGAGAACCAATAACACAAAGTATTCTCACGAGTGTGACAACTATAGAACCCAAATAGAAAACAAGATATTTAGTTGTGAAAAGTGTGGGGAGACTATATGCGGATACATAAATAATTTTATACCTAATATTTGGATGTATAAGAAATCAGCTCATAGCTATAATAAATGGTTAGAGAGAATGTTGACTAGTAAGAGACTAGTTAGTGAGGATAGCATACCATTAATAGTCAGCGACTTTATAGAAATAGTAGGGTCTCTAAAGACAAACACACTGATTGCTAAGAATATATCGAAATATAGTTTCTACGTTATTAGAATATGCTCTAGAAGGGGCATAGAACTGAGAGGTGAGGCTAACGACCTCAAACCTGGCAAGATCAAGGAACGATTCGAACGTAACCTATATAATGTAGTATATAAGGATCTAGGTTGGGACGGACAGGGAGACGCATACTACAACGAGTGGAATAAAATATATGGTATTATATAATGGGAAGACCTAGAATTTATCAAACTAAAAAAGAGGCCTGAAAGGCTGTCAGAGCACAAACCAAAGATTGGATGAACACTCATAAGTGGGTGTGTGAGACATGTGATAGGTCATACCACGTAACCTACAAGTGTAAACACATCAAGACTAAAAAACATTTGAGAAATTTGAACATCTAATTTGTTTACTATTTTACTATTTTGTAATGTCCATACGCATAGCTAGACACACCGTCTGGTAGTATATGTCGTTTGTCGTCAAAGCAGCTTAAGGATATCTTATTTATTTCATAGCTTCCTAATTGGTGGTTCTTGCTGCGAATAGTTTTGATTGTGTGATACGTTTGCTCACCATTCATTAGGATACTTTTGTAGTTGTCATGTTTTATGTCGTTTTTAATGGTACTCTTCTTAATACCTTTAGCAGTCTTCCCACCTTTTCCGTCTTCTTTTATATAGCTATACATTTTTGACCTTAGACCTACGAACTCAGCGATGGGAACTCCCAATGTCTCGTCCATCATTTTACCAACAACCTTCTTGTTAGTTTGGTCAAAGTAGGGAGATGACTTGTTGTATCCACTAAAGTCAAACGATTCTTTGTTAGCGTGCATGTCTTTATACACGTCCTCTGTCCTGATTCTATACATCAGACTATCCGTGTCTGTGAATAGTAGTTTGGCTTTGTTACCATGTTTCTTTTTGATGTGATTATAATGGAAGTCGTACATCAACGTCTTCGACAAATCTAGAATACACATGCCCACATACGCTGGTCTATCTAGAGTAAGTGTCTCTTTGATCTTGTGAACCGCTACCAAACTATCGTTAAATATTTTACTGCTAATAAAAGTTGGTTTCGACGTTAGTTTCTTTAGTTTCTCCTCATCTGTCACTAACTCCACGATCACACGTTTTCGTAGATATTCCATGGTTTTACCAAATACACTAAGATTCATAAGTTTGAAGAAGTCCTCCTCAAATTTGTTCTTTGCCTGGGTTCTCCTATCTGTGTTGGAGTCTATATATTGTTTGAGCCATGGCGACTGGTTGAATTGGAGTACTCTATGTATCTTCTTAACTTTCATTCCCAAACTCATGTATAGTTGTAAGTTTCTATAGTGAACAACGTACTTACTCTTGTCGTATAGGTTAGGTACTAGTTTCATGACTTTTCCTGTAGACATCTTAAACTTGTCTCTAATAATCTTACTATACTCTGACAACATGTCGTGACTTACTATCATCTTCTCAGGAGCTAAAGGATATAGTCGTTGTGAAGATTGTGCAACTCCTTCGGATACTCTAGATCAACCTCTAATATCAACCCCTTGTCTGAGTTGTCGTTATATTTGTCTAGATTATTGATATCAAAATTCTCGATCCACTCAAATCCACCAGTCGGTAGGTACTGACTCATAGCCCAACCATAAAGATTATTAGCATCTAAATATATTATGTATTTCGATGGCTCGCTACTATCGTAGTCCTTCATATATTTATTATTTGCTTTCCCATGTCTATGCGTTATGCAGGAGATGCCACCTCGCATGCCTCTCTCGAAAAACTGAAACATATCAATGTCAGTCATCAACTCTAGTTTCACTCTTGTCATCTTCAAGGCAGCGTCCCATGATAGTCCAGGTGATGTGAAGTAATGACAAGGATCTAGTTGGTAGTACTGCTTACATGTTCTTCTAAAGTTCTCGAATACGTCAGCCAGCAGTAGTACGTCAGACTTTAGGTACAGGTCGTGGTACTCGCCCATACTCTCCATACCCATCGTCTTCCACACTTCTTGAGCGTCCTCATAGTCTGTGTCTGACACATGCTTACCATCTAGGACGCTGTAAAAACTTTCCTTTGATGGCAACTCAAATTCGTCAAACTTTTCGAAACTATCCATATGATCATATGGGTACACACCTTTTCGTGACATCAACTCCAACTCCTTACCTTGAAATACTTCTGACGTGTACTTAAGACAGTCCTTTGGTAGATTGTCTACTAGGTTGGCTAGTTTAGAGCTCATGAATTGGAAACTATCAAGAAATACTAGATGTTTACCTAACATGAATGCCATATATTTCTCCATATTATTTGGTATAACGTTAATCTTCTGATCTAGCTTACCTATCTCTTGCATTATAAAGTGACTATCATAACCTCTTAGATTGTGATATATGACAGGTATCTTATCAGTCAATCTATAGTTCCTATTACATAACTGATGTGCTGAACCTCTATATTTACCAGTGATATGACAATGATCTCTAACTATCACATCTCCACTTTTATATTTCCTATCGCAAATGTGACATTTAGTCGCTTCCTTGAAGTTAACTTTATCAGCTCTGGTCAACACCATGTCCTCATTAAAATGCTCCTTTCTAACTTTCTTGCAGTACTTAACCTCCTCTAACATCTTTTTCATGAACTTCCTAACCGCGTTCTTACCTCGAAACATCTCTACTGGTTTACTATATTTATCGTCGTAACAGCACACTACTTTGTACCCATACCCACAGTCCGTGTGTTGTTGATATTTATTTGTATATGATTTGTCTGGTGATGGCGCCACTGTGTCTATCTTCTCTGTGATTGCCTCAAAGTCTGCGTATATCACAAATGGTACCTCTAATTGTTTGTGAAAGTTTTTATACTCAAGAGTGTTGTCTCCTTCTTCTGGCATCTTAATCGCTTGATTGCCATTCACTACCACACAAACCTCCTCATGTTTCTCTAGAATCTTACTCGTAGTAAAACATTGAAGACAGAACCTACAAAAATTATTCTTGTGCTCGTATTTAGATTGGTTGAACATAAACTTATTGAAGTCTTTCACATACACATAATGTCGTTTACTACCATTCGTTATAAGTAGCAGGTCCATATGATCCTTGTACTTCTCCTCAGAAACATAGATAGGGAATGGTTGTCTATTCTCATATCCAAACACACTGATACTTATGTTGTTCTGTTTCTCTATCTTATTATAATGTTTCATATATACTGGAAATCTCACTCCCTCATAATTGACAGAACCTACGTTCTTCTTATGCTTCGACACTCTCTGTGGATCCTTTCCTACAGGACATTTATGCAACACATGACACCACATAAAACACTTGTCATCGTTGTTCCTTATGTTGACTAAACCTTTCGACGCATTCCTCAACTCTAGTGGTAACTCAATGTAACTTGATCCTCTAAGAGGCTCATACACCACCACATTAATAAAGTGATCATCAATATTGTCCACAACCCACCCAGACCCTTCTGATAACCACACAGCAATACAATTCATTATCTTCTCACTAGCTTGCTTTGTAGTCCCACTAACATCGACACTATTAACCACTGTTTTAGTCGCACTACTAAAGAAGGCTGTCCTAAACACAGACTCACCGTCATCAATCTCTTTCTCTAGAGTCACTTTCAATACCTCAGAAAACTTTAACCCTTTCAGTCTCTCTAACTCTTTCTGTAAAGTTAAGCTCACTACTCCCCAAGTCTTGACTAACTGTTTTAGTGGGTCCTTGTAGACCACCTCAACACTATACGATTTGGTATACCCCTTAAGAGCGACTCTCCTTTGTACAACATTAGGAGGAAACAATCTATCTAGCCTTCTTAACTTTTCTTCAGCGGCTCTAATATCTCGCATCTTTTCAACCTCACTAACAGTAGGAAACAAACTACCTAGCCTTCTAAACTTCTCTTCAGTGGTTCTAATATTTCGCATCTCACTTACTTTGTTAATGACATTTTGTCTAGACTTTCTTCTAATTAGATTAACCCACTTGTACCCCAATGCTTTAGCATCAGCTAGATAGCCGGACATCCTTTTAAAAAAGCTCATCTTAACATTCGGTATAACTAAGTCGTCAGATCCTATAGCAGGGTAACATGCACCACCACTCAATAGCACACCACCACGAGCAACATCTCCACCCACAACAAGGTTATGTCGAAAGTCACGTTTAAGTACAGACCTTTTCATTAGAGTCGTTTTATTACTTAATATATTTAATTCTTTAGACCTTTTCGAATTAAGGAATCCATTCAACTCACTACCTAAAATAAATCCCATATCAGGATCATATGTAATATCGCTTGATAGGACCTTGTCACGAACAACACCCCCACCCACAACAGCCCCACGTCTAGCGCCACGTCCAGACACCTCACTCTGTAGCCTACTAGCTGAGACACGTCTCATAAGCTCCAAACCATACGGCACGTCACCTGCCTGACCCCCCAAACCGTGCTGCACGTCACCTGTTAGTAGTCTCGAAACTAGCGGTAACAGCGAACTTTTTACATTTGAATGTCTCAACTTCTCTGGTGGAGTCAGCACTTTTTCCGTTTTTTGGTTCCACATATCTGCTCGAAAATTATATGTGGAACCAAAAAACGAAAAAAATGCTGCGTTCACCAGAGAAAAAAGTTGAGACATTTAAAATGGAAAAGTGCGCTGGTACCGCTAGTTACTATACTACTCCTAAGGAACCCCATTGTACTGCCGCGAAATCATCAGATTGTGGTCTTGATTCTTCGTCACGTACACGAGAAACGGGGACACTGTGGCTATAAGAGCCTAATGTATGAATCCAGGAAGAGGTACTGGATCATTGGGCTTCGCGACGTAGCGAAATCCATCGTCAACAAGTGTGCTTGTAGAAGATTGCGCAAGAAGCCCTTTGAGCAGCTAATGGGCCAATTACCAACACTACGAGTAGCAGTGGGGTTACCACCATTTGCGAACACTGCTTTGGATATGTTCGGGCCATTGCAGATCCGATTGAACCGGAGGACCTTGAAAGAGGCTCAAGTGATCATCTTCACATGCATGACGACCAGAGCGGTTCACTTGGAACTCGTCACCGACAATTCAACAGATGTCTTCCTGATGGCATTTCGTCGATTTGCGTGCCTGCGTGGACACCCAAATATATGTTGGTCAGATTGTGGTACCAATTTTATAGGTGCACAGGAGTATTTGAGAGAGATCATACAAGGCTGGGACATTCCTAAGATACAGACCGTTCTTTCGGATGAATTTGTGTGCGAATTCAAGTGGGAATGGAATATACCACATGCAAGCCACCAGAACGGAGCCGCGGAGTCCCTCATCAAGTCTGTCAGACAGGCTCTGAACTGTGTCTGTAAGAACCAAGCCTTCACAGAGGAGCAATGGAGGACTTTCCTCTCAGAACCACCTACCTTGTCAATGGACGACCTCTGTATCCAAGTTCAGAGGACATCTGGGAGGCACCACCCATCACTCCCAACGACATCCTGATCGGGCGACACAACCCTCCGCCACAACCGGATCAAGAAGATCAAGTCAACACAGAGTCGCTGAATTCTGGACCTGCTGGATTAAGTACTTTTCCCCCAGTCTGCTGCCACGGAACAAATGGTTCCATGCAAGAGAAAACATCCAGGTGGGTGACTTGGTCTTGGAGCTCAACCCAAAGCGTAAGCGGTCACGATGGGAAATGGCGCTGATCGTCAACACTTACCCGGGAAATGATGGCTATGTCAGGAAGGTGCGGATGAAGACCCAGAATGGAGAATATGACAGGCCCATTCACAAGCTGTGCCTTATAGCCACCAAGCAGGAGCTGAGTGGACAGGAACAGTAGGAACTTACTGTACTGTATACCAATGAACAACTAGTTTATATTAATTATTTCATGTATTGTTTAATTTCCGAGCAAGTCTCTAATAGTCGTTACTCAATTAGAGCGTCAGCCGCTCCAATTTCCGCACTGTAGGGGAGTGGTTTGCACGGTATAAGTAGTTCGCGCCAAAAGACACTTATTGACCAATAGGCGTAAAGGTCTAGTCGAGGAAGACTGGGGTCGAGTCTACGAACAGTATCAAGAAGACAGATTATTCTCGCTGAGCGAACGTAAATTTGTGATTTTTAAAATAATAAGAAAATATAGGATTCCTTGTGCCTAACTGACGATAGTGCCACAAGATTGTGAGTATAAATGCTTGATATAGTGGAACATTGAACTGTTTATATGTTAAATACTTCATTTTATTGTCATTTTAGTTTGACTCTGCGTATATTATTAAACGATCGATTAAAGCAGTTAGTACAGAAATTTATAGTAGATCGCGGTACACAAGGATATCCCGATTGCATGTCCCTTCAACAAAAAAGTAGCTTCCAGACCGAGAGGTGAAACAGTATGTAAATGAGCAATCTTAGCACGGGAGATATTTATTACAGGCCCAAACGGTCAGCACGCATGTCCAGGACAATCTCAGCACGGTACAATCTCAGACCGCTACACCGGAACACGAAGTAAGATCCATCTCTTAAGCCTGAAAGACACTACCACGCGTATGCGCGCAAGTCGCGCGACTAAATGAAACAAACTGTAGCGGCAGGCTGTAGCGACTTAATGCGCGACCAAACCAAAATGGTGGCGATTCGAAAAACAGAAGAAAAAAAAACCAAGCGATGGTGGGCTCGTCAGATCAACAGATTAAGGTTAGACCAGAGTGATTTCTCCAATTTAGTTCGAGAACTGCGAGGCGATGAAGAACAATTTTATTTTTGAAAGATCTTCAGCGATTCTGTTCCAAGCATTCGATTTCAGACGTTCATTTTGATAGTTCTGGTCCGAGAAGTCGTATAATAGGGGAAAGTTTCTATACGACTGAATCAAAGCCTCCTCAAATCACGCTCGTCACGACCGCGTGTATGGAAACTGGAAACTAGTACATTCTCAGCCAATCAGACTGAAGCGACTGAAGTGATCAAGGTCAAAAGTTCAACATGTCAAACTACCAACGTGACTGACGCGACTAAGCTCAAGCGACCAACGCGACTAACGTTTCTTTGTTGTGTTTACACTGTACCTGCCTAATCCGGAGTGGTTTGCCGTAGCGTAGTCACTACGCCAAGCACTCCGGATGTATTTCACTACGCTACGGCAAATTTAACGTAGCTTAGTAGTGTAAACATAAGTAATGTTAGCGCGAAAAAATGGCGCCAGGTTATTTTGGTTGTTTATCTGCAGCAATTTTAATAATTGTAGCTGGTTTATATGGTTATATAGAAGCATTAAACCTCTCTGCAATCGCGAGTGCAAAAAAGGAAACGGCTTGTAAACACGCTGTTTTTAAACGTTTCCGGCAGCCGAAAAGATCGCCATTTTGTAAAATATGTCGGGCAATACGCATGTGCGTAGTAAAAAACTGCGTGATGTCAACGAAAAACCTCGCTTTGTCCTTTGTAGTGTAGATTTCAGTAAATTTCACAACGGTACGCCAACCTAATCCGAATCACTTACCGTACCGTACCAGTGTAAACCTGGCCTTAATATTATAGAGTACTTCTAGCTCACTTTCTAATTTCTGGCTTTCCCTCTCTCTTCTTTCCATACTGGTGTGTCTTAGAATGGTTTTTCAGGCATAACTAAGCTTCCTGATTATGTTTTACTTCAGAGTTTACGTTTCTAAATATAAATCGTCGCTTGACTTGACGACTTTACGTTTTGATCAACATTTCTAAAATCACACACTGTTCCTGGCATTTGAAGGACTAACTGTTGTAATCAATGGATTATGGATTTATAACAATTTCACAAGATTTGAATAGGTTATATTTGCTTTTATTTGTCATATCACATCCTCATAAATGAATTGCAGTCCTCCATATTGTAAACTTTATAATATGGAGCAACTGGCAAGCTTGCTGGGACGTGCACTCAGGAACGCTTCTGTCCCCTGTGCCCGAATACTCATATTATGTGCTCATAGTGTACTCGACATTTCCTTTTGTCTTTTCTGATTATTTCCACTTGATATCTCACAGAACAAAGGAAAATTATTTATTTTCCGCCTAGTGGAATTTCGACGTAAGGGGCGGTTTTCCTCTGGGCAATATTTTCGCCCGAAGCGAATTTCTATATTGAAAATATTTCTGATTAGTTCCAGCTGTGAGCTCATAAGAGGCATTCATAGAACGTAATTGGACAACCATGCCGTAGTTGGGACAAGGAGTGAGTCGATAAGGAGTCTTTTGTGTTAATTTGACTATTCTAAGACAATAAGCCAGTGCGTCACTATAAAACGTATTTCAATTCATAAGATCAGGTTGGGGAATTCAGTATAACGAATTTGCAAATGTAAATAGAAAGGCAAATGTCTATTGTGGTTTTAGCCTGATGTAATGAATTGAAATAAGTTTTATCCCAGCGCAGAACACGTCATTTTGATGCGCAGTTGTCATTACGAACTGGCTTATTAAATAAATTAACCCAAGAGTATTGCATAATATGTGATGATTTCAACATCAGACGAAGGTCAGAAACAGCAGATCCTTAAAATAGTTGGTCCTCATATCAGCAAAAGTTGCATCTTCCTACAACCGATTATGGATCACTTCTGGATCATCTGTACACCAATATTCCAGACGAATACGTTACAAGTGGAATAAATGAATCATATTTTTCAGACCACAGACCATCAATACCCCCATTGCTTTCCGTTTCAACAGCGTCGGACGAAACTTCTATGTGCTGCAGACCTCTATTCATGTCAACCTTGTTTGGACTACTGTGCCACTGTAAACCGTTCGCGATCACCGCGTTTCTTGTGTCTAACACGGCTGAACTACTAAGCTTAACCCTACATTTGCGCGTGGGTGGGATTTTCTCTACCTCGAGATTCACCTTGTGTTCGTTAGACTTGTGTTTTAAGACCTTGGCCAACGCATTGAAGTAAAAGTAACTTTTGCCGACTTGAATTTTCCAAAAGGTATTTACCCCGTTGGGACCAGAGCCATCCGACACGAAGATCTGAATGCTGTCGTCGTTTGTTGTGTTGTCATAGTCGCAAAACACAGTGGCTGTCTTGACGAGAATGTGTGGATTATCGTGTGTGACCATTATACTATTGTCGTACACAACTTTTTATGTACCTTCAATGAACACAGTCAACTTCCGCATGATGATATAACATACGGTACATTATATTTTGCCGCCAGTATCACTACATGACAACACACAAGTCCAATAATACATCGCCGACATTAACACTGTTGTCGTCTTGGTCCGTTATATCGAACTTTAACTGGTTGATGACACCTTTAGTTATTGAGACCCTCGACTCGATGTGAAAGAAAGGTTGAACAGAGCTCTTTAATGGCTGAATGCCAGTTATTGGTAATGTCACGATACAATCGCTCTTGTTATCATTAACTATATTTTTGGATCTATCTACAATATTACATGTCACTTGTATGTAGTTCAACCCTTTGTTAATATTCACAACGTTGGGGCTGGTTAAGGTTGTGGTTATTGTAGTGTTTTCATCAAATCCCAAGAGTTGTCCAAATTTAAATAACTTTACCCATCGATCAGTTTTTATTGTACAAGTCGAGTCGTGTCTGTTGGCTACTAACTCGATAACCCCCAACTATTTTAAGTCGTCAGCAATTATTTTGAAGGTGCGTTACCCAGGGATAAAAACGTGATCACTCCCGTCATAACTTATTTTGTCGTGAACACCAAAAGTCACGTTAACGTAATCCCAAAAGACTAATAAGTCAGGATCTGAGTTAGTTTCTATAATTACCTCTTGTGGATCCACAATTTCGTTGTACCTCCACTAATCAATACTGTGAGTCTGATTTTATATTATATAAAAAGGTAACCCACGCCACTTTAAGCAAATTTGAGTTTTATCCAAACGTTTCACAAGATGGTAAGACCCTATACGTGTTGACGTGTATTTTAAAAACAATGACATCATAAGCACAGATATAACTACCACGACCTTCAAAAATGACAAGAATATGGTCAAGTGGCCCCAGGACAACACCGCCGCCGCACCACCTTTCCCAAGAATATGGTCAAGTCTCGGGACAGTCCCAAAGTTGCTACTGAAAGACACCCACCATGATAAATACTCTGGGAAAGTCGCAACCTTTCCACAGTCCGTGCTTAACTACAAAGTCCACAACTTTGAGGTGATCACTGAGTATAACATCACACGAAAGTCGTTGGTTACATTAAGAAATACCACCAAGAAGCTATTCGATAGCCGCTTGTGGTGAAAATCAAGACACCGCCTCGAAATGGATAGACTCATAACAAAGGTTACCAACGTGGGACACCTGACTTGATCATCGCCAAGACACACCGACGGTACAACGAACTTGCGATCGAGTTCAAGAACCCAGGCAGCACAGGTAAGACATCCGAAGACCAAAAGGAACAGTTATCCAGGTACAAATTATCCAGTTTCAGCGAATTCAAAATACAGCTGCTAGACTTGTTACAGAGGTTAAAAAATCGTAGTATATCTCCCCTGTGCTTCGTAATCTTCACTGGTTGTCGGTGAGATCAAGGATTGTATTTAAGATACTAATAATTACTTTCAAGGCATTGCATGGCCAGGCGCTCGTGCTTTGAGATCATCTGACCGAAATCTGCTACTTCAGCCAAATCCAAAACGGTGGCTCATGGAGACAGAGTGTTCTCGGTTGTGGCACCAAAACTGCGGAATTCATTACCACAGGAAATTAGAAGCTTTGATATATTAAGTAATTTTAAGTCAGCACTAAAGACTTTTCTTTTTTTTAATTAATGTTTTTTTTTGTTCATAGTGGTAATATATATGTGGGCTTTGTCTTATAATGGAACTGTAATACGTTTTATAAGTAAAATTAAGAATATATTGTTGTAAGAGCATTGAGACTATTGTATAATGCTCCTAATACGTCTTTTAGTATTATTATTATTATTATTATTATTAAATTCGCTGGGTACTTGACGTTGTTGTGTAAATCATACGACGAAGCCATTAACGTGATAACTCATTATTTCTTTGACATCAGGTTTCAATGCCCCTGGTGTATTCGTAAATTTAAAAGCATGACGACGTTAAACAACCACAATAAGTGGTTACATCGTAAATAAATTCTGTGTCAGGGTGGTGACGCCTACACACTGCTTTGTATTGTTCAGCGCCACCGACAAATGATGGTTCTGAGTTATATATCCATTTGAACGACGATTCAACGGACGTTCCGCTGTCAGAGTTACAGCAAACAGCGCAGTACGCTTTAAGAAAGGTGATGTCGTCTGCCGTTGGAAATAAAGGTGAAAGTTCGCCAAGTCTTTTCAAGTGTTCTGTCGAATGCGGACCACAAATGATGACGCGAATGCCAGCTCCGACATACTCATGAATCACTGATAAGTCAGGGTACCAATGCCCTTCGTCAATGCCAACGACGTCGTGACTCCAATCAGCTCGTCACACGTTCGAAGATCAGTGATCAATTTTGCAGGGACGTCGTCTGATCCGGCGACAATAGTTCGATGGTGTGTCGAAAACGTGTGGTCCATTCACCTTGTGTCACCTGTGTTGTTCATGTACAGAACTTTGAGTCCTGACTTGCTTAACGCGATTAGTCTTCGGAGCATTTCTGTTGTCTTACCTGCAAACATGGGACCAATGATGATTTCGAGTTTACAAACCTTTTCTGTGGTCATGGTATTATACTCTGAGAAATTACCCTTGACGTTAGTTTGCATGCATTAATTACCAGTACATTTTTTTGAGTAAACTACCAACAGAAACTCAATATATAATTATAACTAGCTTGAATATAAATTCATAATTATTGTTCCAGTGAGTAGGCAAAACACACTTATAAATTCTTGAAACTCGACTGGATAAATTCGACCAACGAGATGAAGACTTCATACCACAATGAACTTAATGCTTGAACTGAAGCAAATCGCAACAGAAATAGGTAAATAATATATCGGGTAAATTCGTATGACTATAGTCTGCGAGAATCTGCTGAAATATGTCTAAAACAAGTCCGTGATTCGCATCAGCGCCTTATACCTGTCTCGTTCAGCAAAACATTTTCTTGTCAAGTCTTGTTCAGCAAAATAGGAGCCACCGTACTCTTTGTGATCGCGGGATTTCGCGATCGCTCGTCGCGTTGAGGTTGTGGCGGAAAATATTGTGCAAGTTCGTATGAAACAACATGTCGATTGAACACTTATTCTTGAAACTCACTGGATAAATCGACCAACGAGATTAAGGTATTCACTTGAAGTTCGACTGCATAAATCGACCAACGAGATGAAGACTTCATGCCACAATGTACAAATGCTTGAACTGAAGCAAATCGCAAGTAATTCGCATCAGCGCCTTTATTACCTGAATCACTAAGCAAAACATTTTCTTGTCAAGTCTTGTTCGGCGAAATAGGAGCCATCGTACTCTTTGTGATCGCGGCATAGAAACTACAAAGCATGTTCGAATCAATCGAGCGCTCGTCGCGTTGAGGTATTTGTGCAAATATGACCGGAAGTAAAGTGTGCAAAATTGCAATTTCGTGTCGCCCAAGAATAAAAAGAAAAACACAGAAACGAAGCTGGATTTAAGACTTGGTGCTACCACAGTAGCCCAAGTAATAATAATAATAATAATAATAATAATAATACAATAACTAGAAATACGTTATACGCAACACCCCTCGCCCGCTTATACTGTTTGAAACTTTTATAGCGTAGTTGCTAATTTACTACTGTAATACAGTACTGTAGTTCCTTTACTTGAATTAGGTATTAGCCAATTTATTTGCAAAACTGAATAAATTTGCAGTGGACAATATCTCTGAGAGCTTTGTGTTGTTTGAATTTAATTCTTCCATAGGACATCAAACTAAATAGCGTAAACTTTTTTTGGGTGCAGTACCTGGCACCTGCACTGAACAGAATAATGGGGAAGTTTACTGCCGTTTCTACCATAAATCACTAAGAAATAAATTACAGTACTTGTCTCACACTATTGATGATTCATCAAGGCCAGCGAGAGCAAAACTCGGGCCCCAGGACTGACATGCATTGTACCCCTCCCATAAATTTCCATGAGATGTATGAATGATCCATTAATTGCAATATATATTTTTAAACACCTCATACCTTTATAATGTTATTGTATGGTAGTAACAGTACAGCATAATATACAATTATTGGATGAGGTTGAGCATCATGATATCAAGAATTATCCAGACGGAGGTCAATGTTACCTGCCAAAGCAGATAACTTTGACCGAGGTCTGGATAACTCTTAATCTCATGCATAAGCCGAATCCAATAATTGTATTATTATACATTGTTCAAGATAGTATTACTAAAAATATACAAACAAATCTACTACGGGCATTTTTTAATTTGAAATTATTCAACAGAAATGAGGTCGCACCTGCCAGAGATTAAGAATTCACTGGAATTGACCAATATCAAACGAGAATTAATTTTGAATGTATAATAAATGCTTTTAGCCAGCGGAATTGGAGAAAGTGTCGAGATGAACGGCCGGTACTTTGTGTTACTGGTAGGTACGCAATACGCATAATGGTTGCAACATTTCATTGGTCTGCAGAATACACCAATCACAAGTGATTGACGGTGGCGATGTGGCGAATTCGAATATTAAATTTCGCGGGAGTACCTTTTTCCAAACAATTACATGTTCCCAACATGTTCCTTTCCATCGCGCAAAATGCGCGCTCGAAGCCGTCTCGATTCTTAATGGCGATGTTTTACCGATGACCTTCCGACGGATACAGTTGTGCTATTTATAGTAACTGTATCGACTGTATCGCACACATTCCGATACAGTCAAATCGTCATAGACTGTATCAAACCAATCAAAACGCCACTATTCTGATACATTCCGATACAGTGGACTGTATCGACCGTGGCCTATCTGAGGACCTAAGTATGATTATGCCATGTCGATGATGTGATTTATCCAAGTTTACACCACGACTCTAGTCGAGCGCAACTCTGTTTTAACCATGGCATTCAACAATGTTCTACAACAGCTACTGTGTGTCTTGGATAATACAAGTTATTCGTCGGTGGAAAAGGCGAGTAGATTACTCCTTCTTAAGCGCGATTGCGAGAAGTTACTTAAAGCCGAATTTGAGACGAAAATCGGTGCCAATATGCGTGTTTCTCTATGCAATTTTGCGAAGATACAGTTCCCTCGCAGCCAGGAAGCGCGGAATTTAAATCAGCACCCAGTGAGGTAAGTTCATGAATAATAAATATTTTAAGTAGCTCTACTAATATTATCATATGCACTAAATGTCGAATATGCTAATGAGTGATCTGTCCGTATAAGTTTTAATAGCGTATTGAATATTCATCTGCTTTATATTATTTTTTACAGTGTTCAACGACTTCAATCTGACTTGAACATTCTGATATGCTATAAATTAATAAATAGCTTTCGAAAATGCTCAGCCGACTGACTGAGCTGTTATAAATGTTATGCTGTATTGTTGTTATATGAACCGGTTTCATGTTCATGTTATTATACTAGTCAGAGTGTCAGACACTCAGTGCTGTCATCGAGTGACAATTAAATTATAAACATTGGGGAAAATTGTGCAATATAATTCTTAGTCTTTCACTCTTTCTTACTCTACTAGTATTACTTTTTCCTAACTGCCGTCCTGCTGCTGTTGCAAGATGATTTTGGACATAATATTACAACATTGAAAGTATATGCAAAGACATGCACAAAATAGAGCGAAACTTAAAGGTGCCGTCAAGTCCGTTCTGCGCATGTCCACGTTTCTGTTTACATCGTTTGTTTACATGGCATTATATAAACATTGAACATGAAGTATTGCGGATTTGTTTCCCACGCTTGAGCTTTTCCGCCTAAAAAGCGTGTTATAAGAAGCTGTTCTGTTCCTAAATGTTGATAATATATCAAACTAACACTCGCGCCTTCGCTACCTTTAACAAATACTCGCTTCCGAACTGTCGCAAATCTATTCCGTTAAAGTTTGTTTACATCTGGAGGCCCTCACGCTTGAAATATCGCACATGCGCAGAACGGACTTGACGGCACCTTTAATATTTCCCCTGCCATTTAAATGCACCTTTGCTGCTATTTCAAGATGATTTTGAACTGAAGTTTCTTCCAATCTTCCCTCATGCTGCTGTTTCAAGATGATTTTGAACTGAATTTTCTTCCAATCTTCCCTCATGCTGCTGTTTCAAAATGATTTTGAACTGAATTTTCTTCCAATCTGCCCTCACGCTGCTGCTTCAAGATTAGATGTTTCCGAGGGTAAAATTTTACATAACTTTGCATGATTTAACTTAATTTTCGTTTTTTCGTTGTTATATTCTTGAAAAGTTTCAGTTTCGCGTGCCGTTATTTTTGCCTGATAAATCCCCCAGATTGCTGGAAATCGCATTTCCGGGCTCCTAATCTTCAAAATTTTACGGGGGGGCATGCCCCCGGACCTCCCTATTTTCGTGTCGTCACAAATCCGATACAGTCAGATTTTAGGCTAGATCCGCCCCTGTATATATACACGAAAGTGAAACCATCGCACGTTGTGTTGGCTGTACCTGATAAACCAACGTTAGACACCTTCGACGAGTGAATAAAACATGTGCTAGCATACATTACCGCGACGATCTATCGAAAGGAACTTATGAACGAGTTGTACGATGCGCTTCTTGTTACGACTGGTGCTGTCATAGTGTGTATGGTTTCGTCACTAAACTTTTTGGGTCTAACGTTCTCCTTGGAACGCTCGTGTGAAATTTGTGTGAATCAGCGAAGTTTGTCGCAACAGTGTATGAAGCGACAACATCAGCTGGGTCTGGTAGGGTGCGATCTAATTTGCGAAACGTCATATGAAATTCCTTGAAACAGCGAAGTGACACCGAAGGGGTGTATGCACATTGCCACTAAACTCACACTTTAGTGGGTTTTTTTTGCACCGGTGTATGACAACACGAGGTTGTGTGGGACTAGCGGCTAAGTAGTGAAGGACCTTGGGGCACCAGGAACACTTTGGAACTTTATACAATGTCACGAGCATAGGATCGCGTGTCAACAGACCCGGCTGAGTTCGAAAGTTTATCGCATTATACAACGATATGAAGCGATGCACTTTCAAACGTACTTTGCGACTTTATGGTTGAGTGTGAATTCTTGAAAAACAAAAATGTCGAAACCGCAATTTCGACAAAATTGACCTCAGCCACGTCTGGTTGCGAGGGAAGCTATGTTGGAGGCGTTGTATAAATTTCGAAAGTGCGCTGGAGCCAAACGGTTGAAATTCAAACTACTACGATGACTTGCCTTACAATAAATGGTGTACACAATAAATGGTGTAACAAATTAAAAACATAATGTGAGTTCTTCTGAATGATCACCATGTTTGGTATGTAAGCGGTCAAGCCCCGCAACCAGAGGGAAGCAATGCAATGGACAAGACAGGTCACACATATGTGTGCCGTATCTCTCACTAGGCTGCCAAACCTGATTTAGAGGGGAACTTCATTTAACGCCCTTATACGAGAAGGCAAACAGTTTACATACGTATACAGTACAGGACTGTTTTACGTGAAGTTGACGACTTTTATAGTCCATAGACGTCGTGTTCCAACGAGAGAGAAAGTATGTTTGGAAAATGTTCGAATATATACACAAACACACCATATTCCGAAGCATATTCGCCTAATATTTCTATAGGATACGTAATAAACACTGCGAATATAAATAAATTAATACAAACTTTAAGAACGCTGATCACACGTCATTCTCGGAAACCTTCTTCTAAGTACTTATGTCTTACCCCGAGATTGATGAATCATTGTATCCTGAAGGGAAGTGAGGCATCACAGTTAAATTTCTTCTTGAACAATCCACTGTCTTGGTAGCTGGCCAGTAATGTGTCGCCTGAAATTCATAGGTTACCGAACATAGTTTGATTATATCATCCCCTGAAATAATCAACAAAGACGTTCCATGTTTGTCATTGATTCCAGTTATCTGTATATTGTAATATTAAATATTTTAAATTAGGATGGTATCAGTCACATCCAGCTATAGCTTGAGGACACGGTTGAGCCATTCTAAAAAGGGTTTTATTTTCTTGGCACTTTTTGCAAGTAATATATTGCTTCCCTATTCGTATAGCTCGGTTAAAGAATATTGTTATCTTTGTGCAGCATAAACTAGTCCTATTAACGGTTTGTGAGAATTCCTAAGATTTTCTGTAGCGACATTAATGTGCGATACATCTCTTGCTCTCTCTCTCTTCTGACCAATGTTTTCCTGCCAATATGGATAGCCTGCCGCGAATAGTTAACTAATAATTAGCTGAGTATTCGGTGGACTTTTTATATAATGTGTAATTTTCTTGTCTTCATTAACATCAATTGTTTATATCATAAATGTCAGTATTTAATACATTTCATGTAATTTTTTATATTCGAAAATGTTTAATGTTATGATAACACTGCAGAACTCGAGGTCAATTTCCACTAAGTTTCAGCATTGACCTCGAAGGCATAGGGAAAGGATTTGCCACGGGCGTAGAAGGTGGCCGAATTCGCGGTACGTACCACAGCGGTTTAACGCGCTCTCACAAGCGCAACCTCTGAGGGTTGGTATTAAGGTTAGTATTAGGGTTAGATTAGGGTTAGCGTTAAGGTTAGTATTATGGTTAGTATTAGGGTTAGATTAGGGTTAGTATTAAAGATAGTATTATGGTTAGGATATAAATCTTAATTCGCTAGTTAGTATTCATATCAAGCACATAAACGTTGTGCGAACGTTGTGAGAACGTTGGGCTTACGTCCGGAAAACGTTATATGGAACGTTCGCACAACCGTGTCTTTTTGTCGACTCCGCTATACGACGTCATAACGTTCACTGATAACGTTCACACAACATTCACACAACTTTTCGCAATGAAGGAAAACCTATGAATTGAAAATCTTTCATCATAAAAGTATCTTCGTTATAGAAGATATAGGTGGATCACCGCTTGGCGCCGTGATTGCTAAGAAAAGAACCACTAAGAAAGAATCGCTAAGAAATTGTGCTTCTATAACGAAGATACTTTGATGATGAAATATTTTCAATTCATAGGTTTTCCTACGTTTTCATACGTATATAGCGCACGTATAGGTAAAGTCCATGCAGAACCTATAAACGCTTTTTATTGTTTGTTATTAGCAACAATTAATTTATTATATAAGTGAAATACTCTCAGACGTGATCTTCCTCATCTTCTGCCCACGTTCATACAAGTAGCTTGACGATTATATAAGAGACAGTTTGTATAATTTAAACACATTCATACATTACCTTTCTTATTTCCTATCATTCCTATTCTATATAAGTATTGGACAGGTGACACGTTACCGTGAACATTCACATATCCTTTTGGAAATAAGCATGTCGATCGTCATTGTGTCAACAGTTTGACAACTATGTTTAGTAATTTAAGACGAGAATTATAGCATTGCAGAACAACTAAAATAAAGAAACGGCGTTCTCTGATCAAAATGTTTCACTGATTAGACGTTTACTTACGTTACACTCTTAAAACAAGGTGTGCTAATGGTGTGTTACATAACACACCAAGGTGTTTTATATAACACACAGGATGTGTTATAATAACACACCATTTGAAAATAACTTTCAATAACACACCAAGGTGTGCTATACAACACACCATGGTGTGTTACATAACACACCACAGTGTGTTAGACAACACACCAAGGTGTGTTACATAACACATGGTGTGTTACACAACACACCTTTCAATATCATGCACCATTTCTAATTTTTAAATTAACACACCTTTTATGCAAGGTGTGTTAATTTAACACACCTTTCCAAGCGTAACACACCATTTCAGATAACACACCTTTCAAATAACACACCTTTTGTGAACAACACACCTTTTAAACAATACATCTTTAGTGAAGAACACACCTTTTGAATAACACATCTTTTGAACAACACATCTTTAGTTTTGAACAACACATCTTTTGAACAACACACCTTTTGAACAACACATCTTTTGAACAACACATCTTTTGAACAACACACCTTTTAAATAACACACCTTTAAATGACATATATTTTGGTTAGTCTGAGCACGAAGCCCATTTTAGCCAATTTAGTCAGTTGTTTCTACACAATTATACTTATCTTTACTTTCGGTTTCTGTTTTTTTTTTCATACTTTTTATTCAGTTTACACTGCATGTCCAGCGCGCGCTGCAATATGATACACATTGTAGCCAGAGCTAAATGCGCTTATTATTTATCCCCATGCCCATATAGTTTTCTACATTTACATATACAGGACATCATTGTGGTTCTCATTACCTACTCCAAAACCTAAAAATAGGTACGCAATGCGTACATGCGTCTACGTTTGGGATGGGGCGTAAGATAGTATATTGTGTCACAGATATACAATAGTAAAGCAATTAACATTGGTATTTACATTCGTTGGAAGTGATTGCAATAATGATTTTAGATGAAGGAAAATCATAACTTTACACGTGACTTGGTGGACTGGTGCAGATATAGTAACCATCAAAAACTGAACAAACATATTTCTTGTGGTAAAACTATACACCCATTACTGGTATAGCCCATTGTTTATCTGATGTATTGACTGCATATATGTAGTTTTTTAGCACTTGGTCTTTCGTTAATCATAAACAATGTCAATCATAAACTTTAATACTATTTTTCTGTATGGTAGAGTGCAGTTACAGTATTATACCTATTAAACAGTTCTAATTCATTTGTGCTAAATAGCAGAAAATAAACAATCAAGAAAAGAAAGGATTTTGTACTGGATAGTGATATTTAGTATTTACTGTGGCACAGGTATATTTGTATCTACACTGTATAGTGTCTGCACTGAATAATTCCAACGCAGTTGAGAAAACATGGAACCTGGTCTATGGATTGCCTAAATCGACTTAATAATTCTTCATACCCCAGTTTTCGCGTACAACAAAATCATCAACAATATCAACTCAAAATTATTTGTGTCTAGAAAACAATAACAACTTCATGCTTCTATATGTGATCCTCCACGCGAAAACGTACCTTAACGCTTTTCCGTTTAAAGGGCCAAAAAAACGGACGGCGAACGGATGACAAACGGCTTGTAAAAGCGTTCGAACGGTTTCCAAAAACGTTCGAACGGTTTAGCAAACTAACTAAACGGTTAACAACAGGAGGTCGAACGGTTAATAACAGGCGTTCGAACGGATAATAACAGGCGTTCGAACGGTTGACCACAACTAACGGCCAACTAAACGGCTAACAAACCATTTCGAACGGCTAATGTAACCGTTCGAACGTCTAATGAAACCGTTTGAGCGGCTAACGAAACCGTTCGAACGGCTAAAGTGAAACCGTGCGAACGGCTAACGAAACCGTTTGAACGGCTAACGAACCCGTTTGAACGGCCAACGAAACTGTTCGAACGGCTAACGAAACCATTTGAACGCTCTGTTAACAATTTTAAACGTTTTATCCGCAAACCATTCGAACGGAAAACTGTCAAATTTCACAATTTTCCAGCAGCAGAAAAGTCCAGAGAATGCGGGGAAGTTTGGATCATGCCGTATTGCTGTCGCGCGCGGTTGTTTCGTATTGCAGGAAGGACAGCTATGGGGATCATGCGAAAAATGTCAATTGCGCGTCAATAATCTTTAATTATTATAGATTAGTTGAAATCGTTCGAATGATATAAAATTATTTCTTGTTACATTTTGCTTATAATTTTGCTTAGTTTTGCGTAAATATTTGCTTATAAGGCGTTCGAACGCTTTGGGGAAGCCATTCGAACGCCGTTAGAACGGTTTCAGTTAGCGATTAGGAATTGCCTCCAATGTATTTTCGAACTCTGTGTTGGCAACAACAAACATAATCTCATATGCATTACGTTACAGATGTCTTCCCGTGTTTTTCGGCGTGAAATGCCGTTTCCCTACCGTTCGGTAAGGCTTTCGAACGCTTTGATAATAAAGACGTATTAGGAGCATTATACAATAGTCTCAATGCTCTTACAACAATATATATATTCTTAAAGTTGCTTTTAAAGCTAATTACAGTTTCATTATAAGATAAAGCCTACTACATATATTAACACTATGAACAATAACTATTAGTTTTAGAAAAGAAAAGTCTTAGCTGCAGACTTAAAATTACTTAACATTTCAAAGCTTCTAGTTTCCTGTGGTAATGAATTCCACAGTTTTGGCGCTGCAACCGAGAATGCTCTGTCTCCATGAATCACCGTTTTGGATTTTGGCTCGAGTAGCAGATTTTGCTCAGATGATCTCAAAGTACGAGTAGGTTTATATTTAGTTAGCAAATCAGTAATATAAACAGGCGCCTGGCCATGCAAAGCCTTGAAAGTAATTATTAGTATCTTAAAAACAATCCGTGATCTCACCGGCAACCAGTGAAGATTACGTAGCGCAGGGGAGATATGCTCCGATTTTTTAACCCCTGCAACAAGTCTAGCAGCTGTATTTTGAATTCGCTGTAACTTGCTCAATTCAGTATCTGGTAAGCCATATAGGATGCTATTACAGCTGTCAAGTTTTGATGTTATGAATGCATGCACCAACTTCTCACAGTCCTTTTTACTCAAATATTTCCTGATCTTGCCAATATTTCTGATAGTCAAAGTGGCCGATTTACAAATGTTATTTACATGAGTATTTAATTTTAAATGTCTATCAACAGCAACACCGAGATCACGTGCAACCGGAGCTGGTTGGATTATCACATCATTGACACATATTTCTGGTATTGGTTCGCAATGCATAAAACGTGATGATAGATGGACAATCTCGGTTTTACTTGGATTGCATATAAGACCATTCATAGTACACCAGATGGTGATGTCCTTAATACATAACTCAAGTTTAGCTAGAGCAGCAGGTCGATCACATGGAGATTTTATAGGCATATACAGCTGTGTGTCATCAGCGTACATTATGCAATCAAGGCCGTGGGCTTTGATCACATCTTCCAATGGCGCAAAGAAGAGTGAAAACAGAAGTGGACCCAGTACAGAACCCTGAGGTACACCATATTGCAATGGTTTATTTGAGGAATGCGTATTCTTCACCGTAACTGACTGTACCCGATCAGAAAGGTATGAGCGATACCAGGCTAGTACAGTTCCACTAAACCCATAACGATGTTTAAGTCTCTCCAATAGAACAGTGTGGTCAATGGTGTCGAACGCAGATGATAAGTCCAACAGTACCAACACTACTTCCTGATTTTCATCAAGTGCATTAAGGATGTCATTGAAAACACGCAGAACTGCTGTCTCTGTGCTATGAAAGAGTCTATAAGCAGATTGCATTTTTGCAAGGA
>JAYKKM010000309.1:1160000-1310000 GCA_035772405.1 Chrysogorgia sp. JL179-B06
AAGCGTCATAATCTCGCCATTGAGAGTCTAGCTAGAGCAAAGGAAAAATGGAATGAAGATGAGATCAAACATAGAGACAAATTACAAAAACTTCGATTAGCATTGTCAAACGCTAACCACGATATAAACGATACGAATGTAGCTCTAGATCAGTTGAATGCAACTTTCAAAAGAGAACCGCAACTTAATGACTGCTACACTCCTTCACCAGAGATGCAAAAGTATCAATCAATCGTGGAGGGAACTATTGGTGTTGGTGTTGGATGGTTGGGATACAAATGATACAAATTGATAACGACTTAAAGAATTACTATTGTAATACAAAATGGTGTACGATATCATGACAGAAAGATTTACTGTTAAACAACTAAAAAAATTGCAAAATAAAATAAAATAAAAATCAAATCAAATGGAACCAGCGAATACATGAGATCTGCTCTCGGAATGAAACCATTGGACTATCCCTCTAGATATGATCATTGTAGGAAGAAAAAGATGGCACAACCTATCATCAAAATTAATGTAAACACAGGAGAAGAAACAAGATGTACGAGTATATTTGAATTATCAAAAGACTTAGGATTGTTCGCAGGATCTATTAACTATCGTTTAAAAAATGAAAAAAATCTAATTAAAGATGGAGTAACATACTCCTTTCGTCGGGAATAGACTTTTCTTTTTTTTATAAAAAAGAAAATGATTTAAATAATATAGTATATAATAAAACGAGATGATGAATAACATTATGGACGAACCTGTACCTATGTCATCCAATGTAATGACACCTACACCAGCACCGCCGAGGAGACCAACCCCAAAACAGAGAACGTTTTTGAAAAGGAAGATGAATGAGTGGTACGATTGGCTTGTAGATCACATGCCAGAGCCTATAAGGAGACGAGCAACAAACGCTTTCAGATCATTCAACCAAAAGATAAACTCTTTATACAACAGTGTACCAAGCACACCACAAAAAAGTGAGACCTCTCTACGTGGATTCTCAGACACGTTCACAATACCAGCTCCATCCGGAATAGATCCAAGTGTTTTTCTTACGAATGTGAGAGGGTCGATCCTAGACCTTTGGCGAGAGAAGAAGAAGGGCATAAAAACCAAGCTCATTTTGGAGTGTGTCATGGTCAGAGCGACAGACGACGGTGAGGTCGAAGCCACATCATCCTTCCACTCTCTAACAGAGACGATGCTACCTGCCACAGACTCTGGAGAAACGTACAACAAGATGTCAGGTAAAATCTTAGAAAGCTTCTCCACATACTTGAAGAAGGGAAGCAATTGGAGACTACTTCGAGTTGTAAAATTAGACACACATGTCGATACGTATACACCGATGAGTGGTTCGTCTCACATTCCCACTCCAAAGGCGTTAACCAAGAGGAAAGCCATAGTGAATGTAAAAAATAAAAATGACGACGAGTGTTTCAAGTGGGCTGTGTCCGTCGCGAGAATGTAGAAGCATGATTATCCTGAGAGACTGAATGATAAGCTGAAAGAATTTTCAAAAACGTTTGATTGGACGGATATCAGATTTCCTACTCCTTTGGAAGATATTAAAAAGTTCTCCAGAAACAATAAGATAGACATAAACGTTTTCGGAAACGAAGGTGAAGATGTATACCCTCTTCTCATCCAGGGAAACTCTACACACACTATAAATCTAATGTACATTAGAGATGAGGTAAATAGTCACTACGTTTGGATCAAAAATATGAGTAGGTTGATGTCTAAACATATTAACAATCATCAACACAAGAAACTATTTTGTTATCGTTGCTTGAATAGCTTTGACAATGAGACAGCTCTTAACAAACTCGAATATTGCTCGAATGTAGAGTGTATAAAAACAATCATGCCAGAGAAGGGTAGTATGATAAAGTTCAAGAACATCTTCAAAACACAAGATGTACCTTTCGTGATATACGCCGACTTCGAGTCCTTCATCGAAAAGATCGATGGATGTGGGGGAAATCCAAACGAAAGCAACACCACAGCACACCCCATCTGGATTTTGTTTCCATTTGAAGTGTTTTGACGACAACATACACTGGGAAAATCCAAAGACATACACAAAGACAAAGTCGGGAGAAAACCTAGCTGAAACATTCGTGCTAGAGATAGAGAAAACTGTGAAAGAGATCTACGAAAAGTTTAAGATCGCGAAGACTATGATCTATGGACCGGAGGAGAAGAAGATCTTCGAAAACAGTAGAACATGTTGGCTATGTGAAGAAGAATTCGACAACTCAAAGAACTATAAGGTTAGAGACCACTGCCATCTAACTGGAAAGTTTAGAGGTGCTGCACATAATAGTTGCAATCTAAAATATAGATTACCAAAATTTATTCCAGTGATCTTTCATAATCTATCTGGATACGATGCTCATCTATTCGTTAAGAGTTTGGGGTGACAGAGGGTGTAGTGAATTGTATCCCTAGCAATGAGGAGAAGTACATCTCATTCAGCAAAAGTATCGTAGTGGATCACTATACTGATAAAAGTGGTAAGGAGAAGGATATCACTAGAGAGATTAGATTTCTAGATAGTTTTAAATTCATGGCTTCTAGTCTCGATAAATTAGTCAGTAACCTGGATAAAGACAAGTTGCTATCCACTAGGAAAGTTTTCGAGAACTTCGAGCTAGTGTGTAAAAAAGGAGTATATCCGTACGAGTATATGGATTGTTTAGAGAAATTCGACGTGGGAGAACTACCTCCGAGAGAGGAATTCTACTCGAAACTCATAGGTTCCGGAATCTCCGAAGAGGACTATCTACACGCGAAAAAAGTCTGGGAGAGCTTTCAAATGAATACGATGAAAGACTACCACGATCTCTACCTTACGACGGACGTAATGCTTTTGGAGGACGTGTTCGAGAACTTTAGGAAAGTTTGTAAGAACAACTATGGATTAGACCCAGCATGGTACTCTACATCTCCAGGACTGTCGTGGGATGCATTATTGAAGACTACAAACGTAAAGTTAGATCTATTGACTGACATAGACATGTTATTAATGATAGAAAAAGGAATTAGAGGTGGAGTGTCTACTATCACGAAGAGACACGCTAAAGCTAACAACTTGTATATGGGATACAGGAGAGATAAAGTGAGCGACGATACTTTGTTCAATAAAGAGAGACCTAACATGTTTCTACCATACTTAGACGCTAACAACCTATACGGTTGTGCAATGAGTATGAACTTACCAATGAGTGATTTCAAGTGGATGGAAGATCTAGAGAGCTGGAGAGAGTCTCCTTGTATATTGGAAGTCGATTTAGAATATCCAAAGGGTTTACATGATCTTCATAACAACTATCCATTAGCTCCTGAGAGATTAACGATCGGAAAAGTGGAGAAGTTGATCCCTAACCTATCGAACAAGAAGAACTATGTACTTCACTGTAAGAACCTAGATATGTATCTTAGATTAGGGTTGAAAATCACGCTGAACACAGACCTAAGTTAGAAAGCTACTAACTGCTTCGAACAAGATTTCTTCAAACTAATGAACAATAGTGTGTTTGGTAAAACTATGGAGACTATTAGAAAAAGGGTAAACATAGAGCTCGTGACAAATGAAGATAGAATGAGGAAGCTAGTGTCGAAACCAAACTATCAACATATAACTATATTCGACGAGAACTTAATGGCTGTGCATATGAAGAGGACGAGTGTGGAGTTTAATAAACCCGCGTATCTACGAATGAGTATATTGGATTTGAGTAAGACAGTGATGTATGAGTTTCACTACGATTACATCAAACCAATTACATATATTATTCACAGACACAGATAGTCTAATGTACGAGATAGAGACAGAGGATTTCTACAAGGACATATCTAAGGATGTGAATGAGAGATTCGACACCTCTGGGTATGGAAAAGATCATCCTTCTTGTATCCCAGTCGGAATAAACAAGAAAGTATTGGGGAAAATGAAGGATCAGAATATGGGAGAACAAATATTAGAATTTGTAGGATTAAGAGCTAAACTATACGCTTGTAAGACGTCGTTGAGAGGAGAAGATAAAAAAATTAAAGGTGTGAAGAAAAACGTAGTTAAAAATACAATATCCTTTGAAGACTATCGAAACTGTCTCTTTTCCGGCAAGTCACAAATGAGGAGCATGAATACTTTTAGGAGTAGAAAGCACGAAATATATCTATATCTATCTATCTAAGTTGATGAGCTCTTTCCAGTCTCCACGCTTTTCCATGATCTTTGGAAGTTCGGCTTTTGGTAAGTTGGTATCATGTTCTATCTGATTGATATATGTTGTTGCTGGGCGTTCCCTAGACCGTTTGCCATGATGGGGTTCCCAAAAAAGGAGCTGTGAGGCAACCTCGTCCTTGTTTCTGAAGATATGGCCACAGAAGCGGAGCCTTCGTTCTCTGAGTGTTACCGAGATTGGTGGTATATCACCATATAGATCTTTATTTGTTACATGATCTCTCCATGTAACATTTAAAGCTGCTCTAAGGAGTCTTGTATAACAGCCGTCCAGTCTCTTCTCCAGTGTCTTTGTTAGAGTCCAAGTCTCTGCTCCATATAAAAGTATACTTTCCACTGATGCCCTGAAAAAGCGTACTTTAAGTTGTCTACTAAGCTCAGACTTCCAAACATCTTTCAGTTTATTAAGCGACATTCACGCCTTCGCCTTTCTGATGTTTACATCCTTTACACTTTCAGCAATCCATGAGCCAAGATATTGAAAGTCTTCAGTCTTTTTAAGTTTACTGTTGTCTAGTGTCGTAAGGTCTCCTTGCTGGTTATAGACCATGAACTCAGTCTTGGTGGTATTTATGTGTATTCCAACCTCCTGTGCTGCTCTCTCCACCCTAAGTACAAGTTTTTGTGCTTTCTCTAGGTTATCAGAGACCAAAGCAATGTCATCGGCAAAGTCAGTGTCAGTGATTATCTTGGCCGGATACCGGCTACTCCTTCGTTGTTCTAGTGTGAATCCGAGATCTTCATGTCCATCTACCGCCGTTCTCATGGCGTAGTCTAGGGTTATGATGAATAGAAATGGGGCTAAGGTATCACCCTGTAGAACCACAGCATGGATCGGGAAAAAGTCGGTTTCGCCATCTGGGGATAACACCTTGGCCTCTGTGTCATTGTACATTATACATATTGCTGAGACAATCACATCTGGTATCCCATAAGCCCTAAAGATGGAAAGCATTTTTCTCCTGTTGATGGTATCGAAGGCCTTCTTAAAATCCACAAAGGTCAATACTGCTGTTAAGTTCTTGGCCTTTATTCCTTCTACTAATCGTCTCAAAGTAAGTATTTGACCGAGTGTAGATCTGTTTGTTCGGAACCCATTTTGGTTTATCCGCAGAATAGGGCCGATGTAGGGGCTGACCCTTTTGAACAGCATCTTATTATATATTTTAGATGCTATTAGGGATAAGGCAATACCACGATGATTTTGTGACGAGCTTATATCTCCTTTCTTCGGTATTGGTATTAGAATGCTCTTGGACCATATTGTTGGTTTGTCACCATGTATAAGCATCCTATTGCATACATACAGTAGTTCATCGTTCAGGGCCCCGCTTTTCCATACTTCAGCTGGAATTTCGTCAACACCACAGGCTTTGTTGTTGGACATTGAGTTGATACTCAATTGGAGCTCTTCTATGGTGAAGGGGTCTGTGTTGATTGGCAGGGTCTCTTGAACTATTGTTGTAATCGGATCGACACTCTCCACAGGTGGCTGTCCAAGTAGATTTACAAAGTGTTCTTTCCATTTGTCCAATCTTTCTTGTGTAGTAGCACCTTTCAGACGTCCTGCTTGTGTGTTTTTTTGTCCAGATATTTCTTTTACAATTTCCCATACTTTCCTTGATTGATTATGTGCAGCTGCACCTTCCAAGTCCACACATTTACGTTGTATGTAATCTGATTGTTCTTGATCATATGCTTCCTGAAGGTTATCCTTAGCACGGTCCAATTTTATTCCATTCTCTTTAGTAGGTGTTGATTTTTTCTTGAGGTATGCCTTCTTGAGATTGCTTCTTTTCTCCTTGATCTTATTGTCTTCCCAAGGTACACGTTTCTTATTTCGTTGACGTTTGGGGATGTGTTTCTCAGCTGCGATCTTGTGTGCCTCGGTTATACTGGTGTAAACGTCTTCAGCAGTAGTATCCGTGTCTACGTTTTGGTATAACGCGTCAAACTGATTTTTCACTTCAACCATGTACGCCATCTTTATTGTGTTATCTGTTTTAAACCTTTGCCAGTCAAGAGGTTTACCTCCGGGTTTGGAGGTTTTGTTGGCCCTTAGACTAAGACGTAACTTGGCTGAAACTATTCTATGGTCCGAGTCGATTGTACTGATAGAGTTGTACGCTTGGCAGTCATTTATGCTATTCCTCCATTTTTTACACATAAGGATGTAGTCCAGTTGTGCTTTGTTCTTATTGGGGTATGTGAATGTCCATAGTTTATCTCTTTTCTTTTGGAACCTGGTGTTAGCAGCTATCATCTCACACTCATTGAGAAGTTCGATCAGAAGCTGTCCATTCCTGTTGGTTTTATTTCCAAAAGTGAAGCCTTTAATGTCAGCAGAGTTGACTTGGGCATTCATATATCCAGCAATGATCTTAATGCTGTGATTGGGTAGTTGATTAGCTGTATCTGCCAAAGCATTGTAGAAAGCAGATGCTTCGTCATCAGTCGAGCAGTTGGTAGGACTATAGCAGGAGATGATGGCAATGGATGGGTTTCCACTAAATTTGGCAAGAAGTATACGTGAGTTTATTTTCTCAATACAGTCAAGTGACCTATATGCATGGGGACTCATAAGTATACCTACTCCACCAATTGAACTATTGTTTGAATTCTTTGTGCAGGAGCCAGTAGCCAATATCCATCCCTTTCCTAAATCATTGTATTGTATTGTCACTTCATCATGATACACACGGTGTTCCTGTATACAAACGATGTCGATCTTCTTATCTTCTGTCAGGGCAACAATCTCTCCAGGTTTCTCGATCGAGTTTAGAGTTCTTACATTGAGGTTCTATAGTTCTAATCACTTTCCTATTTTTACATCTCAATATTATTTGTTATTGTTTCTCGCACACGATTGTCTAATTTTTGTCTTACGCGATTATTTATTCTATAAAAGTCTCACTCAGTTATTATTTCAATTTACGTTTCACTCATTTTTCGAAGGGCCTGCGCTCAAAACGTTAGACAACTTACACGCTATTGCGGCAGTATATGAACCTTTTCAGATATTTAATTTCTATTTCTACACGGCTGCCTACGCAGCACAACACGTTTTATCACTAATTTGTATTTACAGATTGATGTGATTTAATAAATTTGTTGCTTGCAAAAAATATATACATAAATAAAAAAAAACAAAAAAAACACAAAACGACTGGCGGAAGAAACAGGACTGATTGTCCCAATTGATATCTTTGCTAGTTTCCTTGTCTAAATAAGGGGAAAAGTAAGTCCTTTGGCAGGGGAATTTATCTCTTCGGTTGATCAGACCGCTGCTCAAGTAACGAGATGGAAGAAGTAGCACATTGTTGCCCTGTAACTTTTTTCATAGAACTTCTTGTGCTTATCAATATTTTAGCTATCACCATCACATGATCACCACCAAGATCAACCATCACCATAGGAAATAACTCAATAGTAAATTAGCACTTTCATTTATTTTGTCTGATTGAATTTTTCTTTATGATTATTTATTTCTCAAATCTCCCAACATCCCTTGTGTTTGCATCACAGTATTATAGAGTGAGTAAAACCGTTATTTTTTCCTTATTTTCCCTCTCAATATTTGGTTTTAGGAAAAAAATAAAAAAGTGGTAATTGAACACATCATTGGATGTGTCAAAAGTATTTCAACCGATTATTATCGACATAATGATCACTGTTTTTTCTGAATTTGTCTTTGTTTCTACTGGAAAATATGAAAAATATTGCGCTTTTTGTCGGCAAGCTGAAACAATTAATAATGTATCTGATTAATATTAATAACTGAGATTGGAATTTAGTTTACCTTTGGAAGCAGGATAACTTTCTTCAGGAGGGTAAGATGGACCTTCTGCACTCACAATTGGTGAAATCAGAGAAGTTTCTTTCTCAGAACTTGATGGTTCTAATTGAGAAGAAAGGTTAATATACTTTTTTCATTCTCTTCTAACTAATTTTATGGGACGCAGTAACGATAAAAATAAAATATTTGGTAATTGATTGTATTGCATATTTTAACAGATCACTGTCATTGCTAATTTTAAATTTGTTTTTATGACGGCATGTCGAAATTATTTCTGATCTTTTGTTGAGTAGGAAATGTTTGTCTGCTTTCATTATACAAAGTTTTTCTTCCAAACATAAATTGCATCTTTTTGATCCTCCCGAATACGAAGCCGCTTTTTTCAAAATAGACCAGGTTATATTGAAATCTTGTTTCTTTTCTTTTAAACTCCAAATATGTTTCGAAAGTTCTGTTTCGTTTAAATATATTTTGTTTTGAAATGACTTAGTGTGGTTTCTGTATCGCTCTTTAAAACTACTTGCTGTCATGCCTATGTAGTGTTTGGTGCTGTTTGTGTCATTTGTGGAAACTGTTGCCTTGTATACTATGTTGTTTGTCAAGCACTGCCCAGGAAGTGGGCACTTACTCTTGTCTCTGCAGTTACAATTATTTGCGTTTTCATGTTGTGGCTTGCTTTTCCTGAGTATGTGTGAATTGTGTCTCATGATTGAGGACTTGACGTTATTCATGCAACTATAACTGACTTTTAACGTGTTTCTATTGAAAATTTTGTGTAGTTTGTTTTCTGGTGGAAAATGCTTGTCTATAGATTAAGGAAATTGCGTCCTATGTTTGTTTTGACATTTTTACTGTATGGTGGATTAAACCAAATAATATTCCGTTGTCGGTTTCTGCGTGGTGTTTGTTGTGAGGTTTGCGGTGTGTAACTTAGATTTTGATTAAAATTGCTGTGTCTTAATGCTTCTTGGTATAGTGGTGCAGATTCTTCGAAATTGTGTTGTCTGATGAAAGAAGCGAAATGCGTTTATTTATAGATGTTGGTAATTGTTTCAAAATGCTAGGCGGGTGGTTTGATTGCATGTTTATGTATAATGGATCATCATTGGGCTTCCTAAAAGGTTTGTGTTTTCCATTGCGAAGGTCGAAAGTGACGTCTAGAAAGTCTACTACGTGTAAATTTGCATCTGCTGTGATTTTGAGTCCAAACTGTTCGAAAATTTTGTGTAGATCTTTTCTTGTTTTGTCTGCCAATCGTGCGGTTTTGTTTTTTAATATAGCCAAATCCGTCGTCTCTATAAAGGCCAATGTTTTCTTTGCCAAACGTTTTTCCTTGGTTGTTTAAAATGAAAAGGCCAATTATAAGTTCGCAGATTTCGGCGCCGTCAAAGCTACCCATGCAGGTAACATCAAATAAATTCTGGCTGTCTTTTTTGGTCCATGGTTTTTCGTTGTTAAAAAGAAGTGATTTTCTAGCATGCTTGATGATAGAAATCTCGTTGTCGTTAATTTTAGTCAAAGTTTTGGCCCAAGATATTGCTTGGTCGAGCAAGTTTTCCGAAATTGAAGGATAGAAATTGACAATGTCAAATGAAATAAAAGTATGTCTGTTTTTTTCGTTTATGTTTTCAAACCATTCAATTACATTTTGCGTGTTTCTCCATTGGTTTACCTTTAAAGTTTTTCTCAATTCGGAGTTAATTTTGTCAAGAAATACCTTGCTCAGTTTACCAGATTCGTTTTTTGCTGGGTTAATTAATCGGCATGTTGGGTTGTTTTCGAAATTGTCTTTGTGGTCTTTGAGTGCAATTAATGCTTCGCGTTTTTTTGTCTGTTCAATTCTATCACTGATATTTAGTTTGTTCGAAATATGTTTTAGTTCTTTGTCAATCTGTGTTATTGAGTCCTCTGATCCATGTTTATATGTTTTTGTTATGTTATCATGTACGAGCTTGTTGTATGTGTCGAGCGGGGTTTCATAAATATTTCTAGTTTTGTCGGCGAAAATGAATTTCCACCAGAAAACAAACTACACAAAATATTCAATAGAAACACGCTAAAAGTCAGTTATAGTTGCATGAATAACGTCAAATCCTCAATCATGAGACACAATTCACAGATACTCAGGAAAAACAAACCACAACATGAAAACGCAAATAGTTGTAACTGCAGAGACAAGGGTAAGTGCCCACTTCCT
Organism: Chrysogorgia sp. JL179-B06; assembly: GCA_035772405.1. Taxonomy (NCBI): domain Eukaryota; kingdom Metazoa; phylum Cnidaria; class Anthozoa; order Scleralcyonacea; family Chrysogorgiidae; genus Chrysogorgia; species Chrysogorgia sp. JL179-B06. The sequence goes on from JAYKKM010000309.1 coordinate 1,170,246, forward strand.
GGGCAGTGCTTGACAAACAACATAGTATACAAGGCAACAGTTTCCACAAATGACACAAACAGCACCAAACACTACATAGGCATGACAGCAAGTGGTTTTAAAGAGCGATACAGAAACCACACTAAGTCATTTCAAAACAAAATATATTTAAACGAAACAGAACTTTCGAAACATATTTGGAGTTTAAAAGAAAAGAAACAATATTTCAATATAACCTGGTCTATTTTGAAAAAAGCGGCTTCGTATTCGGGAGGATCAAAAAGATGCAATTTATGTTTGGAAGAAAAACTTTGTATAATGAAAGCAGACAAACATTTCCTACTCAATAAAAGATCAGAAATAATTTCGACATGCCGTCATAAAAACAAATTTAAAATTAGCAACGCAAAAATTTGAGGAATGCATGCATTGTTTCGGCACCGACCACACGCCCACGCGCCCATTACGCCCACCTTTCGACCAAAGCTACTTAAGCGGCCATCAATATCGAAATTTTTCATTCGCCTAAAGATCGCCTTGCGTGAAACTGACAGTTGAGGCTTTTATCATTTTGAGGTAAGACCACTTTCACTATATATTCGCTCTACCTTAATGGTATTGAGCACTTTCAACGTTCCGTGAGCAACATCACATTCGTTTTAGTATATATATATATATATTATATATATATATATATATATATATATATATATATATATATATATATATATATATATATATATATATATATATATATATATATATATATATATATATATATATATATATATATATATATATATATATATATATATATATATATATATATATATATATATATATATAATATATATATATATATATATATATATATATTTTTTTTTTCGCTTACCTCAAACCTGGTCTGCTATGAAACAAGTTGTAGCAGACCAGTTTTGAGGTAAGCGAAAATCTATTATTTGCTCTAACTATATGTTGTTGAGCACTCTTTGCATTTCGTAGACCAAAACCTACACGTATATATATATATATATATATATATATATATATATATATATATATATATATATATATATATATATATATATATATATATATATATATATATATATATATATATATATATATTCATATAACAATGAAAGCGCGAGTGAGTTGCATCTGTTGTGCTTGTGACTACCTAGGCAATTGTAATATATATTGCCAATGATGCAGTCTGACTGCTGTTCTATTTTTCACTCCAAATTTCTGAGGTGTTAGTTTTGCTAATGATAATTATGTTCTGTAATTTCAGAGACGTTTTTCAAGGACAAAACTGTTGAGTTCCGCTTGGTTTGCCTAATTGGCACTGCCACTGGCACTGATATCCAGCAGATTTTTGTCAGCGGGGAAGATAGGGCATTCTGTAAAAGGCATTGCCAAGAACTATAGTTGAGCATTTTGGCCTACTATGTTTTCAATGTCAGCTATCCTGGCGATATGGCAGGAATTTGTTCCTTCTTACAAGATGTGGCTTTGAAGAAAAAAAGACAATAAATACAAAGGGACAAAATATTCAACTTTATGGCTGAATTAAGAAATAGCCTGAAATTGTAATACGCTGTGCATATAATTTGTTGATGCTTTTTAAAACTTCTCATGCACTATATGTTAGACGCTTCTCTGAATGCACTTCCCATGCACTTTTCTTTAATTGTACTTAATTATAAAATTGCTCCATAGAATTTTGCTATGTGTTTATTAAATAAACAGTTTTAATTGTAGCCCTGCATGCAGAAGTATATGATGTTTCTTCGAGTATGTATTGCAATAACACACCATAACTGTTTCAGATCTTTAGGCGTGTTGTTACAACACATCTTAAGGTATGTTGTTACAACACATCCTTATCCGTGTTGTTACAACACATCCTTAGGTATGTTGATACAACACATATTAAGGTGTGTCGTTACAGCACATCTTTAGCTTTAGGTGTGTTACATAACACACCAAGGTGTGCTAAATAACACACTCTTTACATAACACACCTTAAGGTGTGCTATTTACTGTACAAGCAAAAAACACATCTTTAGATGTGTTGTAGTAACGCACCTAGGTGTGTTGTAGTAACACATCTTATTGTGTGTTAAATACTGGACAAAAAAGGTGTGTTGTCATAACACACCTTGTTTTAAGAGTGTACAAACGATGATGGCTTTAAATAACCAGAGATGGATAAAACATTGAAAACCAATAATAGACTAACTTGTAATTGAAACGTGTATCACACCTTCGGCTTCTGATTAAATAATGCGTGAAAGCATGGCGTCCGTCCGTTTGTGACAACCCAGAGCCAAGCATTTCCGGCCGCGCATGTTCGTGATGTATTAAAATTTGTGACACGCCCGTACGTCACAGACACAACGTACTGTGAACGTTTTTTACGGAATTCGAACGTTTCTCAAACAACAATGTTTGCTATCAAATAAATTCAACATTTAAATTCAAAACAGTTGTACTAAAAAGATATTTGATCTATACAAACATTTTTGTTACTGATAATCTAACGTTGAGGAGACGTCATACGAACGTTTTTGCCGCACCTTAGATTCCAACGTTGCTAGAACGTTCTTTCTTTTCGTTCTTTCATGTCATAACACCTATGTGTAATATAATACCCAACGTCGAGGAGAAGTTATATGAACGTTTCTGCCGTACGTTAAATCCCAAAGTTTCTACAACGTCCTTTCATTGTTTATGACAGCTCTATGTAATTTAATATATCTACGTGTAAGAAAAACAATGTTGTGGGAAAGTTGGCAGAACGTTAGGTCCGACCTAACCAAACCACAACATTTTACGAACGTTGCGATTACGTTGTGTTCTAACTATCAACGAGAGAGACGAGAGAGTTATTTGCATGTTTAACAGCGACGAGAATATAAAATTGATATATTTGAGTGATGTGTTGATGAAATTAGACTCGTGGACGTTGTGTCGACAAACGGGGTTCAATCTTAAAACTACAGACGCTTGACCTAAAATTCTCAGTATACAAGTAAAAGAAATAACATTGCCAATTATATGATTTATTAAGAAAAACTGAAATAAACAATGTTTGTGTAACTAGTTTGATTCAAAAGTCAAAACTAAAAAAGGCGTGAACAGTGAAGAGTGGAATATGCCATTCGCGAGCATGACATACGAGAAATATACCACTCTATTTGTGGATGTTCTGAATTATGAATTCTACGAGTGTTTTAGTTCATGATAGATTATTCTTCTGCATATAATAAGACAGCATAATATAATTTTTTGCCAGCATAGTATTTGTAAGTCCCAAAGTGGCTGAGATCTTCGGGAAATTGCCCCGCTTCCGCTTTCGGTAGTATCGCCTTTTTACAAATTACAGGTTCCGGTTTTGACGTATATATTTTTATTATTAAATTGTTATATTATCGTGCTTTACACATGTTATGAGTTTGACAGGTTATTATTTTTAATATGATCGTAAAAATCATGTGAGTTATTCGAAATGAAGCCATTATTTATCGACGCGCGCCCTTCATATAATTTCCAGCAACAACCTGATATAGCTTCGTAGCTATATCCACCTGACTATATATTACATTAATTACGGCAATATTGGCTTTGAAATAATCAATCAACTTTTTCATTTAGCCATTGAATCTTTCTTGTCCGGTCAAGTCAAAATCGGTCGTACAAGATGAAGTAGTGAATTAGAGATGTGTAAATCCGATCCGAATCAGATCCGATGGGATTCGTTCGAATTCGGAGCGATAAATAGAAATGTCGGATTGGATCGGATTAGAAAAATTGTTCGGCAATTGGATCGGATCGGATAAATTGTATGGCTGTCGGATCTGATAAGATTACTATATTCACGAATTTGAAATAATTAAACCTTACTGCAGATAGATTAATGCTATTTGTTAACATAATTGACGTGAATTTGTGTTTAACTGTTTACGGTTTCATATTACGCACGTATTATAGACATAGTTTTTTTGATGAGTGATGACATATTAACCATTTGCTTCGGTAACAAGATACACATTAAGACGTTGTCAACAATCAACAACATTCAGCAATTGCTTCACTTTGAAGTTGAACGGGAGTGGAGAGTTTTTAGCCTGCCCAGCAAGCGGTGCGTCAGCAGAAATATCGTTCTCGCATGCCGGATTCAATATTCGTCGCACACGAATCGCGCCAAAGGATGTCAACGCGCTTCTTTGTATACGAAGCTTTCTTGAACAGAAAGCGTGGAATACATCAGAAATGGATAATGTAGATGTTGTAGAATTGTGGAATGTAGATGTTCTTTCTCATGTTAAACTTCTCGATTAGCTTTATTTTGTAATTTGTAAAACAACTTTCTGTCATGTATTACACTGTAAATGAAAATGGGCTGAAACGACCCAAAAAAGGGGGCCGAAACGGTGACCCCAGAATAGATCTTTTTTTGGGGTCAAAATGGCACCTATAATAAGATGGCCCCTAAGGTGTGATTTGACCCCTCCAGGGTATGGGCTGTTTCAGAAGAAGCATGGGCTGTTTCAACTTTTGACCAGGGCCATTTCAGAAAATCGCGGGGCCATTTTGGAAAATCAAGGGGTCAATTTGGCTCCTATTCGGTGGCATTATAGCCCCAAAAAAGTGTCGATTCAGCTTGCGGAGCGGAGCTATTTTGGCTCCAACAATAGAGAGCAGTTTCAGCCCCCAATCAAGGGCTGTTCTGGAAGAAGCAGGAGCTGTTTTAACTTTTGACCAGGGCCATTTCAGAAAATCGTGGGGCCATTTTGGAAAATCTAGGAGTCAATTTGGCTCCTATTCGGTGGCATTATGGCCCCAAAAAAGTGTCGATTCAGCTTGCGGAGCGGAGCTATTTTGGCTCCAACATTAGAGAGCAGTTTCAGCCCCAATCAAGGGCTGTTCTGGAAGAAGCAGGGGCTGTTTCAACTTTTGACCAGGGCCATTTCAGAAAATCGTGGGGCCATTTTGGAAAATCTAGGAGTCAATTTGGCTCCTATTCGGTGGCATTATAGCCCCAAAAAAGTGTCGATTCAGGTTGCGGAGCGGAGCTATTTTGGCTCCAACAATAGAGAGCAGTTTCAGCCCCAATCAAGGGCTGTTCTGGAAGAAGCAGGGGCTGTTTCAACTTTTGACAAGGGCCATTTCAGAAAATCGCAGGGCCATTTTGGAAAACCAAGGAGTCAATTTGCCTCGTATTCGGCGGCATTATGGCCCCAAAAAAGTGTCGATTTAGTTTGCGGAGCGGAGCTATTTTGGCTCTATATTTTAGTCATTATACGGACCCAAAACAAGCCAATATATACAGCAGATTAAAAGTTAGCAAAATTTTTGAACCGTTTGGACCAGTAACAAAAGATTAAAATACAGCAACTGTACAATATTTAGAATGAATAATAATTGTAATTAAACAGAAAATATTATCATTTTCATTTGCGAAGTTAACAAAAGAAATAATATACGGAACCATAACTAGCAATATTAATAACCTAAAGGCATTGTCTAATATCACATTGATTACTGTACTTGCTGTAACCTATTTTGTGAATAACTTGCATAAGAGTTCGACTGTCTGAACAAATAAAGTTTTTCAATTCATTGATAACAATAACCTAAAATAATAGCCAAAATATAAACATGGTTCTCATGAAATACTTATGACAATGCATTGAAAAATTGCAACCCTTATTGGCAACTGACCACTTTGCTTAGTGTTGCCAAGAACTACAGTTTCCAAAAAGGATAACACACCCTTGGCGTTACCATAATCTATATTAAAATATAGAAACTTGTCAACAAGGAAAGAACAGCCTCAAAACAGCAGTTGCTCAAAACAGCAGTTGCCTCTATTGCAATAAATAGCCTGTCATACTCCAATGCAGTTCCAAGGACCACAATATGAGGTTGTGCCAAGTTTGACACAACAAGTTTCACTTTTTCATGCTCCTAAAAATAACAAATTATATCAAAAATTAATCTGTTGCCTTTCAATATTTTTCGACCTACAGTTCTAGAACAAACTTAATAAAATATTGAATAATTCTCTATGAAGAAAATTCCAACTTTCTTCGTGACGAGAAATGAAATACATTTAGGGGACGGGGCGGAGGAAGGCGTTGGGCACTATACTATTACCCAGACTACCAACAATACATTTTCACGTTGTTTTCAGGAATAGAATGACAATTGTCCAGTAATTTAACATAGTTTAATTCATTCGATTTCTGACTCTGGACTCGCCATCCAATCAATAATTTATTTTTTATGGAAATGAGAAATCCATCGCCTGTTTGCTTGTTTAATATATAACACTGTTTTATATATAATACTGCTGTTGTGAATGTGGGAGAACTTAGACGATACATGCACGATCGTCAAGCTCGTATCCTCAGAAAAATTATGTCCCGGACAGGAATCGAACCTGTAATATAACACTGTCTGTTAAGTGTTAAGTTATTTATTAAACTAGAGGCCTCGTCTTCGCCTTCATACATATTCATATATTTAAAAATACCGCGATTTGTCGCGTAATTTTCAAAGCCGAGTGTATATTTACAGTTTAAGAGACTGGTACCTAAACAAATGGCGGCCAATATATCGAACCACGATACATGCAAGACAAGAAATGGAAATATACCATCTAGTACGCAATGCATTGCACTCAAAATTATGCGCAGAATCCGGAGAAAGGACTAATACAAGATTCGACACTGAGAAAACACAGAGATCACAAATACACGCAAAAAATCATATATACAACCGAAGGAACTGTCTCTTGGGCAACTCGAATCAGATTGAAACCAGCTTGTAAACTGACTGAAATGGATGTATTTGAGAGGCATGGGAAGCTAGGTCAGTGCTAATTACGATTTCTCCATATTTGTTCTTGTTGAGCATTTGGTCAAAATTCGTTTGCGATGCATCGTTCAGAACGTAAAAACAGGTTTGCCAATGATATTTCAGTCATGATACTTCACTTTGCTTGTATCAGATTGAAATGATAGGTTTTCTCAAACATCTAGAGACATATTAAGACATTTCTTTATTCTCCCTATGTAATTACTATTCGCGTGAGAATTGTGTTGTATACATTGATTCCCAACGCACGTGCGTGGCCTTCATTTCTCGCCATGCAAACAAATGCCCAGAACAACACTGATGTCACTAGTAGCAGAGCTAGCCATATTGCAGTATTTGCAATACAATACAACAAATAGCACAATTATGTTAGACTATTAGTTATATAGTGACGCTTAAGAGTTTTGTAACACCTGGCTTTGTGCGTGTAGTCTTAGTGTACATGAGAAACTACACTCACATGTTGTGTAAGACAATTCTGATATATATATATAGCAAAATTATAAGTTGTGTAGTTGTGTTCTGCCGAGGTTTTAATGCATGTATGATGTATGTGTGTATTATAAGTATGTATGTGTGTATTGTAAGTATGTATGTATTGTAAGTATGTACCGGTATGTGTATGTATGTCAAAATGTCTGTAGTTCATTCCTCTAAGTTCTCTGCAGTTTACAAGTTTACAACCCACATTATATATATATATATATTTATTTCAAAGAAACAAAACACACATTTTTTAATTAACAAAACTATACAGTACAGATACATACCATGATGGGCAGTTTGAATTTTTCTATCCAGTTAGTCTTAGCCTTGAATAATTATAAAGAGCATGGTTGTGATATACTGTATGTTCAATTTTACAATCTACAGTGTACAGTGCAGTGGTAAATATACATGTATTCCATACAACATACAACCCAGTATTGCAAGCCTGCCTTTGGCATCAGCAAATAATTTGTCTGTTTGCAACTTGCAAATCATGATACATACCGTAGATGTGTGAAACTAGCATTAATGTCACTAAATACCTCAACTTATTTTTTGGGCGTTGATCCAAACACTGAATTAATACACAAACCGGACACTTTCTTGAGGTGTTCCAGTGCTGGTAATTTTTAAACCTAATTCAGCAGTATGCCAAAGCTATAAACATCTGTTGCAGCACATGGATACAACCCGTCATATAATGCACAGGGTTAATGACAATGTGTTGATAGTTACCATTGTAAAGTTTCTATTATTACTTGGAATTTTCTTTACTACACAATTTCTTATATAATTTGCCTAATTTAAAATTTAAATATACTATTCTAGGTTCTATAATTGCATAGCAGAACCGTGGATAACCATAATATTATCCGACTTAATGTCACAATGGAGAATACCCATTGTGTGTAAATAAAAACATCCATCACAACACACCCAGGCTATCCAACTAATTATTTTGCACAAGAGAAATAGGAGCAATACCTTTAAACAATGAAAATACTGTTCAGCATTTTGAATCAGTCAGACCACAAAATTCCATAATAAGTAATTTGGGATTAATATCAAGGCAAACACAAAGGGAGAACATCTGTTGGAAACTCGAGTCAAAATAGACATCAACATGAATTACACTATATCACCTTCCGGGGTCTGCACACAGGCTACAACAAGTACAGATTCACCAGAAACATGTAACCTCGTAAGCTTACAAGCTCCAAAACAACCCTTTCCTAGAATGATTCCTTTTTCTTTATCATTCAAAACTAAATTTAGCTGATCTCTTCTTATAGCTTTTACATTTCTTAACTTTTCACATTTTAAGAATTGTAGTTCTGCACTGCATTTTTTCTCTGGTCCTCTTCCTTAGCTTATCATTTTCAGATCTCAAATAAACTACATATGACTTCAGGCTATTAATTGCCTTTTTCATCTCTCTTCTATGTTTGGAAAAATATCAGTAATCATATTTCTAATCTGTACAGTTCTGTTCCTACACAACATCTTCGCACCCACACATCGTGTTTAGGACAGAGTTCCAGAACATGAAAATGTTCTGCTCACAGACCTGCAGGTTCCCAAAGAGTGTGCAGCCCATGTATATCATAGTACAGACCGTAGAAATGTGATTACATAATATATTTCTAAATCAAACATATAACATTGATAGATTTTTTATATACAAGTGTAAAGCTAATTAAGAAACATTATTTTGCTTCAAGGGCAGCATAACCAGAGAATTGTATATGTTGTGCAGTTCTACAAACTCTTGAAACCTAAAAGTGATCTTACACTCTGGGGAAAAAGGGCCGCCAAATTATAAGAATGATAATAGGATATAATACATTTCCCTGTCCATTGAATTTCTATCCAATAAGCTGAAATAAACCACCAATGTGAATGTCCATAATATTTGCCAGTTCAGGCATTCAGAAACTGTCCGTCTATTTATTTATTAATCCTAAGCTTCCTATAACTTGTTGAATAATTTTCTCGATAGAACTGTCAAAGATTCACTGATAAAAGATCTTTAAATCGTAGGCATTAGACAAAATTGCAATAATTAAGTCTTAACTAGCTTAAATAGGAGAAGATTAAACATATACACATCAAAATTACTAAGGTTAAATATATTGGAATGTAAAATATGGCAATTTTAAGGCTTACATGCACAGATGAAGCCAGCCGATACACCTACTCGGGAGAACTAGCTTGGTTGGGAGAACTATCGGCAGACGATGGCGATTGTCATTGTGACTGGATACGCATTTGGCCTCGGCTAGAAGTGTTTGGTACATGTACACCACCATAAATGATAACACCATCATCTTCATTCTCGCCGTCACTCGCACACGCACACTACAAATATAACAAACAGAGAAGCTGGAATTTAATACTACAAGGCTCGTATTCGTTTTGTAGCTGATATACGCAACAATTTGAATAAGCTTAGTAGCGAAATCGACAGTCCAGTGATCAGGTCGACACGGAGATCAGCCATGTTGAAAATTCTTCCACAGCGGACAATTCAACTACGAGGCGTTTCTTGAACGTATTTCCTGAGAAAAGTAACATCTTTATAACACTAAATATTAAGTGAACAAAATACTGTATCGGACGCGAGTTTAGCGCTAGATTTTATCCCATTTTCCTTCTTCGAATGCAAATATAAATCCCAACGGTCACTTGTAGAATAGGCGCCAAATTCGCAAATAGTTTCTACGCATGCTCGGAACCTCTGAATGAATATATCGCGGGCGCATACATTCTCGTTCCCAGAGCCCGGTCGTCTGCGCCGGGTTTTCGAATAGAACATTATTTTGTTAGTCTAGTATGATAGAAATTGTTAAAAAGTTACAATGTATTTAATTTGCGAAATCGAAAATTTTAACGTGAATTCTTACCTTCTCTTTAATTACGTCGCTAAGAAATCCCTTGAATTTCTGGCGAAATTTGAATGAAGGAAAAAAGTGTCATTTCTGCGTCAACTTCGTACAAGGTTGTCATGCCCTCGCCATTTAATTCTTCACTTTCTACATATACAAATATAAAAACACATTTATTACACAATATTGATCAAAAAGATAGAACTGCAATATATAGTGTCATTGCAGTAAAAGTATATAATATCGCGAAACTTACCGATACGTTCCACGACCTTCTGGTAAATCATTTGACAGCAACCAATCTTTTACTTCAGAACATAAAAATATTGTCTGGAAGCATCCATATTGATGTAGCACGATGGAGCTGGTTAAGTCTAACTCGCAAAACGGTTCAAATGTATAATGTATCTACTAACCAGAATGGCCCATATTTATACTATTGTCTTACTGGCCAAACATGCCACTTGAAATTAGATAGATGATATTCTCGACCAATAAAAACTATCGAGAAGATAATATCAATGATTTCACGCGCGTCGCTTTAACACGCGCGAGCCGATTACACAGAGAGAACTATTTGGCAGGAGAGTCGATTTGAGACACGGTCGAGTCGACTTGAAACGCGCGAGTCGATTTGACACGCCCTAGTCGATTTGACAGCCGGGAGTCGATTTAACACACACGGGTCGATTTGACAATTGACATGAGTCGATTTGAAACTCGGTGGGTCGATATGACACGCGGGCGTCGATTTGAAGTACGGGAGCTAAATTGGCACGAAGGAGTCGATTTGACAACGGAGTCGATTTGCCACCGGGAGTCGATTTGACAAATGGGTCGATTTGACATGTGTAAGAGCCGATTCGGAAAAAGAGGGCCAAAATGAATTCATTGGGGGCTGATATGGACATCATAAGTAGCGCTGCAAGTGGAGCCGTAACTGCCCCGGGAGTGAGAGTCGTTTTGATCTGTGGGGCTGAATTGGAAAACGGTGGGGCTGAATTAAAAAATGGCAGGGCTGTTTTGGAAACGGGTAGGGCCAAATTGGCTTTTTAGTGTACCTAAAATGGCCCTGTTAGTGTCGATCTAGCTCTCGAATCCCAAAATGGCTTTTACGTAGGGCCAAAACAGCTTCGGCTCCAACAGGGCTAAAACGAAATTTGGGGTCGTTTCAACCCTTTTTCATTTACAGTGTATCTACTGTCTTTGTCTGCTCAATTTTCATTTGATTAAACGTATTACATTTTGATGACAACTCAGATTTCTCCTAAAAACGCAGTATCCTGTACCAAGATGTATGTTAATTTGGTCTTAAAACCTAAAATTAGGAATAAACGAAACATTCGAATTGACGTCGTATCGGATCGGATCGGATCCGGATACAATTTTTTCGGATCGGATTTCGATCATTAATCAATTGTCGGATTCTAACTGTCTCATCCTATCCGATGCACACCTATATCGTGTAAAAAACAGGGCGGAATAAGGGAACACTGCAATAAACAATTTGCGCCTTTCTTTATACACCACACAAACTCTACTTTATATGCATGTATATGATGAATTGTGACAGCCAGTGAGCCAAATTACTGTATTTTTAAATAATTAAGAAATAGTTAACCAAATTGGCTTAACTTTTGATATATGTGTTCTTTAGCAGACTTAGAACGATAATGAAAAAATAGAGGAAAATATAAAATTGATCAATACATAAAAATAAATATCATGGTAATAATATATTAACAGTGAGAACGGATACCGTTCGTTATAGGAATTTATTGATAAATAAATGTATTTACCATATTCTTTCGTTTTTGCCAAACTTCCTTCAAACACAAGCAAGAGAAATATGACGAATACTCTCCACTCCATCCTTAGTTGCCTTCACTACGTTGTCTCTGCAAGCAACAATTAAGAAAGTATGCATTATTTATTTCAAAATTAGCACATTTTAAAATAATTGTTTAGAATTAGTAGGGAAAATGCATTAGAATAGTAGTTCTCACAAAACGATCTTGAGACGTCTGTGATTTCCACCGATATACCCCATCGTTTCCTTTTGTCAAATAATAATAGTTTCTCTAGTAAACAATTCCCTTAACCAATACTCAAGTATTTTTGTGCTCACAAATAACGTCAAACAGTACCCTACTACCTTAAGTACATCAATTCAAGTAATTATTATGTCAGTTGAATGAAGTATTAAAATTTGCGAGTTTAATTTTGACGTTAAAGAGTGAGTGTCAACCGTGACGCATTGCACGCTCGGTCGGCCATTTTTTGAAGCACGAAAATTCCCTTGGTGAACTGCATCCATAAAAATCTTGTCAATCCTTGATATAAATTATTCATTTTGTCTTTCAATTGAAAGAAGGAGTAAGGTCGCAGTGCTAAAGAAGAAGGTCTGTGATTGGTTAGAAGCTTTCTGTGATTGGTTAGGATCTCCTGTGAGATGGGGGAAGTGAGTCTTAATTTTAACCAATGACAACCGACGTTCTAGAGCACTGCGACCTGACCCGAAAGAAGATATACCTTAGAAAGTAATTATTTCTGTATTTTTCACAAAACTCGACGTTTTCTCGACTTTCGTTTCAAATTATGTCAGCCTTGACTGACGCGAAGCGTGCAAGACCAAGTGACGAGATTCAAACAAACAAACCAGGTTCCGTGTCGATGTATTTGTATTGTGGATGAATAAGAAAGCCTCTATAGGGTTTTCTGAGAAGACTCGGCGAATTTCCGAAGTATTTATACCACATCAAGTTGGCGACGAAGCACTTCAAAACACTTCGTTATCGTATAAAAAGATAAACACAAACGCGCAATGCACGACGGTTGACACTCACTCTTTAACAATACAGAATAGAGTCCGAACAACGTGTCGTGCAACGCAGTGGTGCAACAACAATGTCGTGCAGCGTTGATTAATGGCCTCCATTTGAATATTTTCCTTTCACCGGACGTCCGGTGTATTAAAGTCTTGCTCTAAGTTATGTCTACCAATTTGATGTGCCGTGCAGTCTTGCTATGTCGCTGATGAAATATTCAATATAATACAATATAATTCCTGTAGAATCTTAAAACAACCTTGTTAATATATACATTGCTGTAGTGAATGTGGGAGAGGTTTGAGTAGACAGACGATAAATGGAGTCCCGAACGGAATCGAGCCTACAACCTTGTGATTGCCGGTGAGACGCTCTATAACCATTGAGCTACTCACATATAACACACTTTAACCATTTAAAATTGATTACCTCAGATCCACCCTGGGTATATTTCTAATTGTTTACAACTTACAATGACCGTTAATATAATTGGTCATATTAACACATCATAATTGGTTATATTGTTGTAATCCACTATTGGAAATTGGTCGTCACAGCAATTCGCAATGCTAGTTTTAACCATTAGATATGACCATTCGCAATCGTTTGTCTCAGATCCACATTTCAAAAAACATTTGTTGGTTGGGTTGACCATTCCTTATTTACAGTGGGATTTATAGGAATTAGGAATTTACAGGATTTAGGGCATTATTGCTAGGATTTAGGGGTTTATAGGATAAGGGTTTTATAGGATTTAGGGGTTTATAGGATTTAGGGGTTTATATTATTTAGATGTGTATATGATTTAGAGGTTTATTTGATTTAGGATGTGTACCAACACTCGAAATTTGCTATCACCATAAATCCTGAGAACATGTAGTTTGATCGAGTGAAATGCCAAATATCACTTGTAATATACCCATAATCTAATCCCGGTATTTCCACCACTATATATACAGAACTTGTGACTAGGCTTTCAGCAACGGCTTCCGTAGCTCAGTGAGCAGAGCACTGCACTAGAATCGCAGGGTCGCGGGTTCAATTCCAGCCGGAAGGCCTTTAAGTTGCATTTTTCGTAATTGGTCACGGTTTGTAAAATGTATATATTCTAACCCTATATAATCTATATATTCTAGGCTCTCGGCAACGGCTATATATATATATATATACAGTATATATATATATATATATATATATATATATATATATATATATATATATATATATATATATATATATATATATATATATATATATATATATAATATATATATATATATATATATATATATATATATATATATATATATATATATATATATATATATATATATATATATATTTATATATATATATATATATAATATATATATATATATATATATATATATATATATATATATATATATATATATATATATATATATATATATATATATATATAACGACGATTTCCAGCAGAAGGATCCAAAATTGGATTCCCAGTTACCTCCAGAATATGGAATGTAGATACGGAAAGAGAGGCAAACAACTTATTTACTGGTCCTTTATTAAGGACCAGTAAAGAAGTTGTTTGCCTTTCTTTCCGTATCTACATATATATATATATATATATATATATATATATATATATTTATATATATATATATATATATATATATATATATATATATATATATATATTTATATATATATATATATATAATTAATGTATGAATTTCGTAAATCCAAAATGGCGGTCATAAACCAAGATGGTGTCTGTAGGTTTTGATATTGTTTCAACTCATAACTTTTTTAAATAGGGGCCCTAAAATGTGTAAGATATATAAAAATGCACTTGGTATGAGCTTTAATATAATGTATACAAGTAGTGTATTTTATAAAGAAAAATCTTTTTAATTTATGAATTTCTGATGAGATAATGGTATATTCATCCGAAATGTTTGGCAATATTTTGAAATACTTTAGCTGGAACATTGCACAATGTATAGAAATAAAGCCCTTGAAAATGCAATTTGGTGTGTAAATTTCACTCTCGTGGCTCAAGGGAAATAATTTACAATTTTGTTTTCAAAAATAGAAAATGAAGTTTTCACTTTTTTATACAGGTTATAACTATCTAACTACTTCTCTTCAAATTATATGAAATAAATGTATGTATAAATTGTGAGAAAGCTCTGGTCAACAGGTTTATTTTAATGTGTAACACAAATTTCCAACATTAAAGGAGAGGTTTTCACTTCTAAATTCTGAAATCAGAAATTGTTGACAAAATGTTGAAATGTTTTAGTTGGACCTTGTGCAACATATCATATTAAAGTGCTTGTAAAATTCAATTTGTTGTTTAAACTTTAGCGTTGTAGCTAAAGGATAACATGTTTAATAACATGTTTTCCCAAAAGCACATCACATCTTTATTGAGGTCATATAATATTTTCATTATCTCTCCTATAATTATGTACCATACATTGTTACAAAAGAGGGTTATTTTAATATATGACACAATATTCCAGCATTAAAGGAAAGCTTTTTAACATTTAAATTTCTGATGATATCTGTAGGCTTAGGGACTGGAAATAAATTACCACGGGAGGAGGGGAGTGGACGTTCTAAGTAAAAAGTTTAAAAAAATGTTACTTCCCACGACGATGAGCATGAAATAGCCTGACCCTCCCCCTTCCAATAGCCAAATATATTATGATCCCTCCCCTTGCACAAAATAGCTCCTAAAATAAACGTTCATTCTGAAGCATATTTGTCAAAAATACTTATACTGGTTAATTTTGCTCAAAATTTTTTTAAATGTATGGAAAATTACATTTGATTAGGATATATAAAACATGTGTTGTTTTATATATTTTATGAATAAATTCATGTTACTATTATACTAATTTATATTTTTTATGTTATTCTTTTTATAATATTACACTATTTTACAATAATCACTGTGATCTGTTTGGAATTGTGAGTAATATGAAACTATCATAGAGTGTGAGCTTAACTTTATGTGACCCTCCCTGTTGATAGTTCAATTTTCTATAACACCCTCCCTTTTGAGGGGCTGAAAAAGCTATGACCCTCCCACTTTCTCCACCATCCCTACCCTGGTAATTTATGACTAGTCCCTTAGCTTAATTGAAAAATTCAAGGCCAACTATCAGGCATACATTGCTATCAGTCATATATATTACGGATGGTGTTACTGATGTGGCACCTCAATCTGCTGCAAGTAATCTAGTCGTCTGGTTTGACTCTAATCTCAGACTAGTTCTACTGGGTTTTACTTCTTATATAACATTAGGAGTATCAGAAAGTACCTTACTAGGGAATTGACTGAGACACTAATATATGCTTTCATATCTAGTGATGTGGATTATTGCAACAGTTTGTTGTACGGACTACCCAATTATCAGCTAATCAAACTACATAGATTGCAAAATGCTGCTGCACGTCTTTTTTCAAGAACCTAAGTATTGTTGAATTACACCTTTGTTATATAGTTTGCATTGGCTACCTGTCAAATATCTCATAAAGTATTTTACTCACGTTAAGGTCATCCACGGGATAGCTGCACAATACTATACTTAGCTCCACAATACTAATCTTCCACAATACTATACCACAATAGATCCACAATACTAATCTTCCCTCTAGCAATAGTATGCTACTTAGCACTCCCACCTGCAAGTCATTTAAGACATTAGGGGACAGGGTATTCTGTACAGCTCCAGCGTTGTGGAACAGTTTGCCTTACTCTGTTAGAAGATGTACATATGTAGATTGTTTTAAGCAGCTAGTTAAGACGTTTTTATTTCGCCAAGTCTTTACATAACTTCTTTATTTCCAGATATTTTACTATTTAATTTTTATTAGGTTGTGCTAGGTTTGTAAATTACAGCAAATTATAAATTTTCATATTGAAGTTCGTAACTCTTCTAATGCGCATTTGAAAATTGTATGATATTGCACAATATAAATTAAATAAATTATTATTATTAATATTATTAATATTATTATTATTATTATTAATTGCATTCATCAAATATATTTTGCAAAATTTTGAAATATTGCCGGAACCTTACAATTAGGTTTCAAATTAAAGAAAAAAATTGATGAAATAACTTCCATTTATTTTAAATAGGTAATGAAGTGTTGACTTTAGTTTGTAACTTTTTAACTACTTCACCTAAGAGTATGTACTATTATAAACTATTGTCAAAATAAAAGGTTAATTTTAACATATAAATGTATTTTAGGGCTAGCATAAAGGTTGGAATTAGGGTTGGGATTAGTGTTAGAATTAGTGTTAGGATTAGAGTTAGGATGACCAGATATTTATTTATTAGTAATTGATGGACGAAACACCCGTAGACTTTCGCATTGTATTGCAGCTGGTATTGTGTTGTAGCTAAAATCTATTCGAATTGCAAATGAAAGGGTTATTGTGTACATTATAAAAGCACCAAACTGCAAGCGCACGAGGGGTTGTTGCGTACATCTATTTCTAGTTATTTTATTGTTTTTGTCCACAAAATTTCGCAATAATCTTTCCCGTCAGGCTTTTGCGAACTGTCAGGCATGTTGCGGATTTGTAGTAGATTCCCTGCCTCCCTTCTAGCTTTGTAGTCTATACAATTTGTTTATCTTAAAGATTTATTAGTTATACTTCACACGACAGTTCGACACGTCCTCGTCGCAAGACACATATACAGAAAAAAATCCCATCAAATTGGTAACCTTTGGAAAAGCGCGGAATTCCCCGACTCGTCCCAGTCCGCAACACACTCCCACATATGTACTACCCTGTATTGGGTTACATATGCCAAACTTTGAAAAACTAAGATACAAATCTTAAGTTATTATGGAAATATAAACAAACAATGTCACTTGAAAAGTTCTTATACATAAATGCTTAATGTTCATTGTACAAATCACCAGTCTTCGCTTTCTATTTGCTGGACTTGATTCATCCTAAGCGCTGCTGCAACTCCTACATTCAAGTTCGAGCGGACATAAGAGCTGCACAGGTCATCCAATGAATTTATTCGCGGTCTTGAGCTTCATGACTCCTAGAATCGTTCCATCCTTTCCTGGGTAGATCTCCATTATGATTGCCAAAGGCCAAGTCCCGCGGTTCTTACTATCAGCTTTGACGACGACGACCTCTCCTTGCTATGGTTGAAATTTGTTAATATTGTGATTTAGGTTATTCCTCTCTCTCGCGGCTCTCAGGCACTCTCGTTGCCATCGTTTCGATAGGCCATCTTTGCAGGCTTTCAATAATTTGGCGCGTTTCCTGAGATCTTTCTCCTCGACTCTCCACGTTTCTTCTTCCGGTAGTTGTGTTGTACACTGCTTCCGGTAGTTGTGTTGTACACTGCTATAGAAATGTTGCTGGTGTTAATGTGGGTAGTTCGATGTCGTCTTGAACATAGCTTAGTGGTCGCCTGTTAATATGCGCCTTGACACCGAGTAACACCTCAATGACCTCGGGCCAAGTGAGTTAGTTCCTCCGATGGTCTTGTACATGGCTGTTTTGACGACTCCAATAAGTCTATCAAATTGGCCTCCCCACCACCACAAGGGCTCGGCTCAAATTGAATCTCCACGAAATATCACGCTGTTCCGAAAAACATTGAAGTCGCTCCGAAAAACATTGAAGTCGCTCCGAAGTCGCTCCGAAGTCGAATCCATTTTTCTGTTTTAATAAATGTTCCACAATTATCTGAATAGATGACGCGAGGTCTCCCACGGCGGGCGATGAAACGTTTTAAACACGGTATAAAAGATTCTGTTTCTTGGTGGCCGGCTGGCTCTTGAGAGTTTGCAGGCAAAGATCACTAAGAATGCTTTTCCTTCTTTATTCTGTGCCATCTTGTAATCTGATTGGCCCAGCAAAGTCCGTGCCGATGTCTTGAAATGCTATTCCGACTGTAGTAGGACCTGGTTTCATCATCGCTGTGCCTCCAAATCTCTTGCATCCATGAAACTTGCGTCTGACAAGCTTGACTAGGCTGCGTAGTTTTGGCACCCAATATTGCTCACGAACAGCAGTCATTGTTAAGCCAACTCCCCCATGGAGCATTTCACAGTGAATACGTTGGAACAATTGTTCTGTAAACCTTGCATTGCTTCGAAGATAAATTGGATGATACCCTTGTATCCGTGCGTGGCATGTTGTCAGGTTCTCTGCGCCGTGTCGCAAGTCATGTTCAGCCTTGATCTTCAGATAATGCGATTCTTCTCTTTCTCTTGAATGCGTCTGATCCACCAATTGCGTTCTTCGTTCATCTCTTCCATAGTTATTGGTCCTAGTCTCTTTATTTGATCCTTGAAGTTATGAATGAAGATCTTAATCCACACTCCAACTCTTGTAAAGTAAGTCGTAAACTTCTGCGTTCCAGGAGTTGGTCGAATTCTTAATTCTGTGACTGGTTTGGTCTTCGCTATGCTGAGAATCTTCCTCACGACCTTAGCTTCTGCCTCTGAAGGAGATTGTGATTTCGTCACTGGGTTCTCTGTCCATCTGTGTTCATCTTGTTAGTATTCGGGACCACTTTCAGCGGTATTAAGGCATGGCTCTTGATTTCGACACTGAAATTTCGTATTTTCCAAAGATTTTGTCCAAACTACTGTAATTCAAACTTATTAAACGTATTTACCATAAAATTGGAACTAATTTACGGTTTCTTATCCATGACAACAAGGTCACGTGATATATTGGCGGCCATATTAGATGAAAATTTAAAACGTTCTTGAGGAACGCGAATATATACAATTTAAACAATTAAACAGTGCAACTTGATGCAAACTTTAATTACGTTTATCATGTTAAGTTGAATGGTAGGAATTAATCTGCATAAACAAAAACATTAGAGAAATTGTAATTAGAGGAAAAATGATTCACCAAAAGTTTCCATTTGCAATAAAGCTATACAATCTGGCAAGTTAGCTTGATAAACTAGCTCAATATTTGCATCAAATTACGCTGTTTAATTGTTTCAATTATAAATATTCGCGTGCGTCAAGAACGTTTTATGTTTTCATCCAAAATGGCCGCCAATGAGTCACGTGACCTTGTTGTCATGGAAACAAAATCGTAAATTAGTTCCTACTGTATGATAAATATGTTTGGTAGGTTTGACTTAGTTTGAACAAAATCTCTGGAAAATAGGAAATTTCAGTTTCGAAGTCAAGAGCCCTGCCTTAATACCGCTATCTCTACTTGCTAAATCAGCAGGGTTTTCTTTGGTTGGGACATAGCTCCACCGGATCGTTTTACGCAGCTGATTTTTTGCAAGTCGATTGGCGAAAAACTGTTTATACTGGCCATTTCCTTTGATCTAATGCAAAGTGACTGTACTCTCCGTCTGATTTTGGCGTATAGCGATGTTGTCTAAGGCGTTCTTTACGTTTACTAAGATATTCGTAGCCATATGGGCTGCAACTAATATAACTCGATGCGAGGTATAGTTAGTCCTTGCTTGGCGAGGCGACTCTTGGCTGCCACAAACGGTTGTGTGATGCCTGACTGTTATCGAACAACTGCGTAAATTACCGCTCCCACGCCTTGGCCCGACGCGTCGCCAAAGGCGTGTAACTCATCATCATCATCATTATCATCATAAGCTTTATTTAAAATCAAAATAAATACAACACGGTATCCCTTCATTATTTACAATGCTCTTCCAGGGAGCCGTGTTAAGATAAGAGAAAAATTATTACAAAAAAAATGTAACTATCAAAGAAAACCTAGACTACTTCATAAATATGTAAAATTTAAAACAATATTTACAAGAGAGCAGCCTTAAAAGACAAGACCGTCAACTTTGTTTTAGGCTCCTCTGGTTAATCATTCCACAAGACAGCTCCTCGATAACTGAAGCTTCGTTTAGCAGCTTCAGTGCGAGGTCTATAGTAATAAATATTTTGTTAGAGCTTCCTCTTCAAGTGCCCATAACCTCAAAATGTTTTATTGTCTTATTTGGAAGAACGTTTAAAATGATAAAGTAACTTCTTTTGAATATTTTCGTTTCTTTGCTTTCTTTTTGAGATATATCAGTTTGTTTGATATGCAAATGTATGAAATTTCGTTAATAATAATAATAATAATAATAATAATAATAAAGACGTATTAGGAGCATTATACAATTATCTCAATGCTCTTACAACAATATATTCTTAATGTTACTTATAAAACTAATTACAGTTTCATTATAAGATAAAGTCTACTACATATATTACCACTATCAACAAAAACGTGTGTCTACAGCGAGTACAGTTCGATGAGTTTTATTCCAAGTTAATTACTGCATGCACGCACGCACGCGCACATGGATCAAATTGAAGCACGCGCACTGTCGTCAGCATACGTAGCGTGCTTCGTTTGCTTGCGTGTGAGCACCAACCGTTTTTCGCGAGCTTGAAAAACAAACGTTAAAAATCTCGGTATAGACAATCCGGTATTTCACTAAATATTATTTCGATGGCGAAAAGGATACTTGTAGTTTCTCAGAATCCAATAGAAGAACACTTTACCGACCACTTTGAGAAGTATCCCGTTAAAAATCGTACAGGAAAAAATGAAAAACGAAATAATTCGCGGAAATAATTCGTTACACATGCATAATGACTTATTGGAGAAATGTGTATATCTCTTTCATCCTCGAACGAAATCCTTTAAAATCAAGAAGTTTGGTGTTGTGGGAGAAACGCATACACGTGTTATTCACACTTTAGTGTTTTTATTTCATGAACGCAAATATATATATAACATTCTCTGATAACTCATGATTATGCATGTGTGACGAAATTCCAGAAATTTGCATATCAAACAAACTGATATATCTCAGAAAGAAAGCGAAAAAGTGAAAATCTTCAAAAGAAGTTACTTTATCATTTTAAAAGTTCTTCCAAATAAGGCAGAACAAAATTTGAGGTTAGGGGCACTTTAAGTTATACGAGTGAACATTGGATGTTGGTTCGAATATGGATTTAAGCCTGGTAGGATAGAAATTATTTCTAGCATTGAATACACTAATTGCCAATTGTTTAATACGTTTTTGTTCGAGAGTATCCCATCCAAGTGTATTCAAAATATCAGCAGATCTAACATTATAATCCGAGTATGTGATTAGTCTTCCCGCCCTATTTTGCAATTTATGGAATCTGCCAGATAGGCAGTTATCCACACAGCCCAACACTTCACTACAATATTGGAAATACGGTAATACCAATGCATCATACATTTTTAATAATGTTCGATGAGGAACAAAGTCACGAATTCGTTTAAGGGCTCGAAAACAAGCAGAAACTTTCTTACAGATAATTTCAACCTGAGTCTGCCAATTTAACGACTCGTCGATTTCAATTCCTAAATATTTGTAAGAGTGTATTCTTTCTATACTGGCTGATTATTAATTTTTATAATAGGGTCATGATTTAGACCATTAAGCTTATGTTGGCTAGCAATAACAATGTACATGTCTTTGTCTTTTTCGCATTTGCAGTGAGTTTGTTTGCCTGTAACCAGAGTTGAACTTTATTGAGATCATTATTCAATTGTAATTCTAGTGCATCATGGCTACAAGCAGTAAGACACGTATCATCTGCATATATAATTACAGTTGATGACAAAGCACAAGCCTCAAAATCATTAATATAAATTAAGAATAACAATGGTCCTAGAATAGACCCCTGAGGTACCCCACATGTGACAGTCAGGCAGTTAGATAAAATGCCATTAACGTACGTACATTGTTTACGATCAGTAAACTAGACTGGGGCTAGACTCCTTCGATTGCTTCTCGGTGACCTACGATTGCTTGCGGTACTTGGTAGTCGCGAGATAGTCCATTCTCCCATTTTCTCCATCGTTGTAGATGATCGTTTCTCAGCTGAGCGTCCCACGATGCTTTCGTCTCACAAAATTCTGGGTAGATTTGTTTGCCAACGAGAGACTGAGTTAGTGGTGCAATTAACCCGAACGAATCGTAAATTCGGGCAAACTTTCCAAGTATTCCCCGTTTGGTCGGCTGTAGTTCGTCGGTTGGCATCGCCACGTTTAAGGTTTCTTGCTGCTTGTCCCACTTGAGTCCTAGCATCTTTGATTAATTCGGTTGCACGTTGATCGAGCTGTTGTTTGGCGAAGGTCTGTTCTTCAACATGTTGTACTGCTTTGCTGTCTTCGAGCTTGCTGACGTTCCAGTTCCATTTGTTTCGTCTTGCTTCATGTGTCTGACCACCAATCAATAAGTCGTCGACATAGAGGTTTCTTCTTAGCTCTGCCACAACTTCTGGACATCTTTCTTCCCATGCATCTAGATGTTGTTCCAATACGCCGTGGAATGTTTTAATCTCGTCCTTTTCACTTGAACGCCAATGAAATCTCAGCGTGTCTCGCTCACTCTCTCGGATTCTTGTTTGTAAGAATACTTGGCGGATATCCCCCGTTACTGCGATTGGATAGGCTCACTGACGAACTAGAACGTCTCACAAAAGGTTCTGGAGCGGCGGTCCTGGGTTGATGCACGTGCGGATGCGTCAAAAACGATGCGTAACTTCGTTGTCGTCGCTGTTTCCCGTATCACCGCTTTGTACGGAATGTAAAACTCCTTTCCTGTGACTTCTGCTGGCGCATTATCGACAATCTCTTCCTTGAGCTGGTCCTCTAAAACTTCCTTGCTTGTTAACTCAGGATGATTTCCTCACCACGGCATGAAGTCCAGTCTCGTGCCACCCTTCGTCCGCGCGACGAAGCTGTTCCTTGAACTCGGCGTGAACACTTGCTTGATCATTCTCAGGAAAGTCTTCAGGGCCCAAGACACCATTATCCCTCGTAGTCGCTTTGCGAAGTTTGAGTGAAGAGCGGGCCCATGATGAACCACCCGATATTGGTAAACTCTGCTACTGGCTCGCCATCTGCTACTTGGTTTTTATTCGAGCGTATACTCGCCACTTTCAAGAAATAACGTGCACTGGTAGTTGGCTCTTCTGGTCGTTGTCGACCATTTCTACGCCTGACAAATGAGAATTTTCGCGAATTAAATCGGTATAGCGCGGGTTTTCAATTGAGGGCAGTTCGGTTTTATTTACTTTGGCGAATTTCACGGGTATTTCGTACAGCTTTCAATTGATAAATTTCCATGCGTACTTGTTTAACACGCGTGCATTTCCACTTGCTTTGTCTGGGTTTCCACTGACTTCACTTTAAGCATGTTCAAAAGCTCGTGTAGCCATTAATAATTATTTGGGCATGGCTGCAAGACTATTTGTTTCTGAAAATTGGAATACACTTAAATATAATACATTTTTCAAAGTACTTTAAATATTCTAAAATAACATAAAATGTGGGGAAAAGTAGGGGGGGGGGGGGGGGGGGCGGCACATGCGCCCCAAGCCACCCGGTTCCTACGACCATGCAATGTTTGTTTTGACAATAGTTTCAGTAAATTGGCCCCAAAATCTTTGCCAATCTTGATAATTACCACAAAATTTAGAAATAACAAGCTTCGGTAGCGTAGCCATTGCACTTCCTTTCGACATTACCTGTCGTGGTTTCGTTTGCTTGCAGGGAAGCGTTCGCTGATTCGGTCTGTCAATTTCATCTTCAACTGTGTAGTTTGGTTTCGAACGTGATCTGTTCTTATCTTCCGATCATGAAATTGACAACGTTTTCCTGGAAAAGTGCGAGAATTCCGCGACTCGCCCCAGATCAATAGCCGATTTATTTCTTTTCGACAGCTTTGCTTTTAGTCGAGTTGTTCTCTGAATGACTTTGTGTTCGTAGATTTTGAAAGCAACTGACTTAAAGTGACTGACAACTGTTGATCGTGAATATGCTAACTATATATGCCTCGTGTATATAATTGTTGATCACAAATCGAAACAAGATTCGTGTTTAATCGTAAATTTTGATACAAGATTCGTATAATGTCCGGTCGTTTGTGGGAAGTTAGTTCTGCAAAATGTTTGTGCCGCGTATATAAATATAGGTATCCATCAACCGGACATCGGTTGTCTTGGTTACGATGACGTGCTCACGGGGAAGAAAGTAGGTAAACAAGGATATTTATGTATCTAAAAGGATATTTATCTAAGGTCGTGAGCGGGAACATTGTATGTTTACTTTTGTGTTACATTTTGTGTTACTCGAAAAAATGAAAAAATGTACGTGAAATGAGTAATTTAAATAACGAATGGCAGGCTGAATCTGCACGAGCAGAAGAGAACGAGAGGGGACAGTCGTTATTAAAAACAAAACCTCAATACTTATAATGTAACAAAACCAACACAGCAAGAATGGTTGCGACAGAAACAAGTCAAAGCGGCTCGAAGACGATACCCAGTGTTATTCTCGTAATTTGTGCTTTATAATACTACAGAATAGTAAGTGTTAGTTCATATTTTGAAATATATAGTTTGTTTATTCTGTTCTTGATAATGAGCCTATACTATAGTAGACTATAGCTGTGTTTCAGTGTTTATACGACCTGGACCTGGCCTACAATTTTGTAGTATATAAACAAGCATTACTTTATACTGGTCAGTGTTAATATATACACTGCTGTATAGTGAATAAGGGAGCTATTGGAGTAGAAAGATGATACATGGATTGTCAAGCTCACATCCTCATAAAATTATTCTGAGTCCTGACTGGAATCGAACCTGTAATTACTTGATTGCTTCTAAACATTGAGCTACCGAGACTCAGATGGAGAGTGAAGGTGGTTACAATTCAACATAATACATTCGGTTGATATAGGTATAATGCAGTACTGCCTATGTAGCTTGCATTCACTACAGCAGTGTATATATATTAACACATCCAATCATTACTGATATAATATAGTGACTGCCGTATAGGCAGTACATATATACCAATTGAACCAGTTCATCATTGTATTCATTCTCTCTCCATCGGAGTCTTGGTGGCTCAATGGTTAGAGTCACCGGCAATCAGAAGGTTATAATTTTTTCAACTAGCAATATTTTTTCTGAGAAAGCTTACGATCGTCCATGTATTGTATACTGGTCTATATTCCATAAACAATCTGTGTTTAATCCATCCATTATGGAACATGCTAGGCTTACAGTAGCTGGCCTAGTGGCCATAACATAACTTATTGTGTCTGTGAGTAGGCTTGGACAATGTTGGTCCTAGGCCGGCTTGTAATGTCAAATACAGCTTATATAGGATTATATATTGGCATTGGGTATGTTGACATTTATTGTCAGCAGAAATTGATATGGATTGAACAAGTACTGTGTCAGCTAGATCAATGTCAACAAGCGAGCTGGGAATTATCATCCTGAACATTGGTTATATATGCACATGGTGATGTAATTTAGATACTATAGTACACAATGCCATGTCTTGTTGCACATACATGGCTTTTGTATTAATAACCATCAAAATATGGTGTCTGCACTAAGGCATTTATCCCCTCGCCCGGCGCGAAGCGCCGGCCGAAGGCCTGAGGGTGATAATATCGACCGGCGTTTAGTCCCTCATCACGGGATTCCCAGGCGTTTGCAAAGTAACATTTAGTTTAGATATTAATTATATATATATATATATATATATATATATATATATATATATGGTCAACGGCCACCGGACGAGCGGAATATATATCCATGAACCATGAACCAACTTGACCTGTTTACGGGGCAGAAAGTAAGGTTAAAAACATAGAGAAAACACCAGCAATCAACGCGAAATACGGCTTGCTAAGAAAAAACAAACACAGCGATACTATTTAATATGTCAAAAGAACGTGAACAATGGCGACAAGTTTGGTGATGCTTACAATATTAAATGTGAGTACAGATAAGCTGCTATAGGTAAGTGAGTTAAATAATAGCCTATAGGTCTGGATATTTTAATTGGTAGTATATACACAAGCTTTCTCTGCCATTGTTATGCTTATGCTTTCTCTGTCGTAATGTGCTTTTGCTTAAACACCGGTCGGTGGTCGCTGAATGTAAGAGCTTTCTCGAGTGCCATATTTATAACTCGATAATCACACAAGACAAGGTTTTTTATTTCTTTTATAAAATAACACCATTAAATGAACAATAAAGCCATGAAAAATGCAGAAAAACTGTTATTACATGCGTTGTTATGTGCGTTGCTAGGAAGACTTTGTAGCGATTTTAGCGATGAAAATGTACTCAACATTGCAGTTAAAACATTCTGTTGTGTACATTCAAGGTACTAACCTTGATTAGCGTTGTATCCAGGTGTTCTTTGAGTTCGGTTTGTAATTTAAACTACTTCAAATACGTCGAAACGACAAAATTTACGCAGGAACACGTTAGCTTATGCTTTTAATATTGAGTTATAATGACACAGTTTTTGAGCTCAATCAGAATTTTATAATACTAGGTGTGTCAGCTCAGCCAGCTACCAAGCAGGCTAAATGTACCTTGATCATCCTGATTATGTTTATGTGGTGATATAATTTACTCTAATACATGTACATGCATAAATGTTGTGCTTTTAATTGTTGTATGGGCATTTGTACATTTGAGTAGTGTTTCATTGTAAACATGCATTGTACAGGTTTATAGACCTACACATGTTAGGCCTGGCCTGGCCTCCGCTTAGTGTTTCTCTGTAAACACTTTTGTCCTTGGAATAGAACTGCACATGCAATGCCGGTCCCATATATATTTAAGATTGATTGTGAAGTGCTTCCTGAAGGACATTATATAGTAGATTTTATTACATTTCTTACAAACAATCAAATGTAAAATTAATATAATATGTGCGATCACTCGAACTAAAATGTTTCAAAATGCATAACAGGCATTTAAATGGTTGGCACTTTGTTACTCAAATTTTTGCTTTAATAGTCAATTAAGGAAAATGTAAGTACACTGAGTAACAAATATTAACTAGAATTTATAATGTCAAAAATTATGCCCTGTGTTATATAGCAAAACCTGCTACACACGTTATGTAAGCAGCCTCAAAATGATTTGTCAGTAATGAGATACAGAATGTTGCCGTAAGTTTTTATCTTATTATTTACTTTTATTCTCTAATTTTTTGTTATTTTTGTTAGGAAAGGTGCTAATGTAAAGCAATGCTGGCTTATATATGTGTGGGCTTAATTATATACCTTATATTAAATCAGAAGCTATTTTCTGTTAACAAACAGGGGCCAATAACTCAACCTCGTACCCAGGCTTTTCACACGCTCGGCGGACTAATCCTGGGTACGAGGTTGCCAATAACTAGGGGTCTTATAAGCCGGATTGCAGAGTATTTTATGATTGGGTAGGTTGATGCAGTCTTGCTGTATTAGGGGAAATGTTAGGGATTGAACGTGTGTCAGCTCACTATTGCGACAATGCATTAAGCAGGCAAACAGCATGTCAACCATTATGGGTTAAACAAGTACTGATATAATTTAGAAAATAAAACATAATGTTACATGCTCTGCTGTTGCATAGGCTATTGTGTTAATTACCATTGGAATAAATTATTAAATATGGCATGTGTCAATTAATATTATGATAGTAATAGAGGTCTTCCAGTGGAGTAAAATATTTATCAATAATAATCAGTGTATATGCATGCATTGCACCATTGGTCATCCACAACCTATAGGGATGTGGTGAATTATTGCAGATATTTTAACATTTTTGGATATTGTGAGAGTCATTATGAACCATAGCTGACATAATACTGACTATAAGTGAATTATTGAAATTATAAACAATTGACGCAGCTATATGTGACAAGTTAATTCTTTCTTAGTGACCGATGGTAGTAATATAACACCAGATTAAGACTTAAAGTGTTTAAATATATATATATATATTTTTTTTCGCTTACCTCAAAACTGGTCTGCTACAACTTGTTTCATCTGTAAAAGAATCTGCCTGAAGATTCTTTTACAGATGAAACAAGTTGTAGCAGACCAGTTTTGAGGTAAGCGAAAATCTATTATTTGCTCTAACTATATGTTGTTGAGCACTCTGCATTTCGTAGACCAAAACCTACACGTATATATATATATATATATATATATATATATATATATATATATATATATATATATATATATATATATATATATATATATATATATATATATATATATATATATATATATATATATATATATATATATATATATATACAATGAAAAATTCAGTTTGAAATAAACTCTCCTACTTGAAAGAACAAAATAATTCATTATAAATATATTTGGCATTTACAACTCTTCCATAATTATAATCTCAGTTACATATTAAGATTTGTTTGATATGTAAATCAGAGGTGTAGCAAGATGGGGGGCCGTAGGGCCTGACAAAATTCCTGCCCTCCCCCGCCCTGGCAAAATAAGTGGGCCCCCTGAGAACATTTGTACTCTTGGCTCTTCATTTTCCTCAGTTAGGCTGCCCCCCCTAGGTTTTTCCTGGCCGGCCGCCTTGACAGAAAATCCTGGCTATGCCTCTGATGTAAATGTCCTCATTTTGACATCACGCTGCATAATGACTTATTGAAGAAGCCTGTAAATAGACCTTATTCAAAAATGGCCGCTGATTTTATATTCTTTTTTATGCATATAAATTGGCCCTTAATTTCTACTCTAAAACAAGGTCATAACGGCCAATTTATATGCATATAAAAGAATATTAAATCAACGGCCATTTTTGAATAAGGTCTATATCTTTGGGAAAATGTAACAAAATTATGAAAGTATGCCTATACGCTTTGAGTGCTTTAATTTAATAATCCCGAAGATATATACATGCTTTTTCAGTAAGTTACTATGCTTTGAGTGCTTTAATTTAATAATCCCAAAGATATATACATGCTTTTTCAGTTAGTTACTATATATATATATATATATATATATATATATATATATATATATATATATATATATATATATATATATATATATATATATATATATATATATATATATATATATATATATATATATATATATATATATATATATATATATATATATATATATATATATATATATATATATATATATATATATTATATATATATATATATATATATATATATATATATATATACACTGTAAATTCAAAAGAGTCATTTTTACTCCTTTGAAGGAGTCATTTTTTGACCCCAAGACGACACCTCGAAGGAGTCATTTTGACTCCTTTTTGGCCTACACCTTTAAGGAGTCATTTCTACCCTTTACAAGAGTCATTTTGACACCTTCGAAGGAGTCATTTTGACACCTTTGAAGGAGTCATTTTGACACCTTTGAAGGAGTCATTTTGACACCTTTGAAGGAGTCATTTTAACACCTTTGAAGGAGTCATTTTGACACCTTTGAAGGAGTCATTTTGACACCTTCGAAGGAGTCATTTTGACACCTTTGAAGGAGTCATTTCTACTCTTATGTAGGGTCAGACGACACCTTTAAAGGAGTCATTTTAACTCTTCTTTTGGGTCATTTTTACTCTTATGCAGGATCAGACGACACCTTTGAAGGAGTCATTTTAACTCTTCTTTTGGGTCATTTTTACTCTTATGTAGGGTCAGACGACACCTTTAAAGGAGTCATTTTAACTCTTCTTTTGGGTCATTTTTACTCTTATGTAGGGTCAGACGACACCTTTGAAGGAGTCATTTTGACACTTCTTTTGGGTCACTTCTACTCTTATGTAGGGTCAGACAGCACCTTCGAAGGAGTCATTTTGACTCTTCTTTTTGGTCATTTCTACACTTATGTAGGGTCAGACGACACCTTTTAAGGAGTCAATTTTACCCTTTTTGGGTCATTTATACTCCTTTGAAGAGTCATTGGTACCCTTTATGAAGTTCATTCTACTCCATAACAAGTTGTGCAAATTAACAATGTTATTTGAATGATTCCTGTAATTTGAATGATACATGAATATTGCATATACACAGAAACAAAAATAGAGATTGTGTAAAATAGTTTATTAACTAAATATGTCAATATTTTCAATAATTTATTAACTAAATATGTGAACAACATACTATACTGGCAGGTTTTAAAATCTACTTAAGCATATTTCTCAATAGTACATTATCGTTCCTAATCAAGGTAAACATGATATTATCATGCCCAATTAATGGCTATTCAAACAACTGGCCCAGATTAACATCTTGTTTTAGGAACTCACACATATTTCACTAAAAGCCCATTTAAAACTAAGTAACGATATTCGGTTGAAACACTACATTTATTTATTTCCTGCTAAGCTGTGGACCTAGTTACTCTGTCCTAATTCATCAGAGGAATTACATGTATAGATCTAATGAAGGCATGAGTCAATGTGTCAAAGACTTTGGAAGAGTTTTGCAAGAAATAACTAAACGTAGTGTCAATTTTCACTAAAAATTCAATTAACATTATAAAAACATGAAATTTTCAGTTATATTATCAATGTTTTGTTTCAATAAAATGTTTTAACTGTTTTCATCCTTTATCTTCCTACCAATTGCACGCCTTTCATTTCTCCATGTTTGTGCCATAATGCCATTGTTGCCTTTATTGGTGTATTCTGTTGCTTTATAGAAGTGCTTCAGGACATGAGCTGAAAATAAATAAATATATAAATTTTGAAATATTAATAAGAGGGATATAGTCCTACAGGTATAAAAGAGATATTTCTAGAGGTATTTAAAAAAAATTCAAGTGAAGAGGTACAGTACTGTAGCTCTAAATACTTGCTTTTGTTAATTACTTTTTTATTTGAAAGGAAATAATGAAAGAGAAGTAATAGAGATGAGAATGCAGAATCAACCCCTCACTTGACCTATAACATTGACCTATAATCCAGAACCATAGTGATAAATTAGGCAGATATACTGTACATACGGCCAGGGATGTAGCCACGCCGGGCGGTGCCGGGCGGGCCACCCGGCACGAACTTTAAACGCCCGGCACTCGCCGTAATTTTTTCAATACCGCCGGCACCTTTTTTAACCTAAACATGAATATACAGATTTCATGCAACAGATATCCTTGTAATTCAATGCAAATAATTCAACGAGCTACGAGATAAAGTACCGAAATTAGCGTAAACAAGCAAAAATTCACACGATTCTTAGTAGCCATAGTCTTAACCGCTGTAAAGTTTATAAATTTGACTGTGGATTCAGAAATGGTCTGAAAGTCCAAAGTCTAGGCCAAATAGTTCGATTTTGAGAGGGAAATGATAGAAATTATCGCAATTCGAACTCTCTATGGAAAGAAGCATCGATCTTGCTATGCTGTAAAAAACTAGGCTCTGGGTCTCAATTGGCTTGGACGAAAACGGCATTTGGAGTAAAACTTGGTAGAGCATAAACTGGAATTTCCAAAACTGGTTTGACATTTCGGAATAGTTTTACGAAAGAATGTAATCAAACAACAATTGAATCTCAGCGAGTCTGTAGTTGAAGCTGACGTTGAGCCCACGAAAGCTTCCAAATTATTGTAGAAAAAAACCAAAAATCAAAGCATGCAGTTTCACTTAAAGAATCGTGGAAAAAAGGCAAACCGTGTCTAGTTTATGTGCACGGGAAGTGTACGTTTTGCCAGTCATGCCAGCGACACGATGTGAAGCCGTTTGAAATTTCTGGGGAAGGACCCCGGAACCGATCCCCCCACCATTGTTCAAAGATCATAGTGAAAATTATTATCTGGATATTTTTACCCGGCACTCATTTTTCGCTGGCTACATCCCTTTACGGTACCAGTCAATTTAACAATTAGACAACAAGGCACAAGTGTTCGATGCAAGCCAAGTTGTCTAACGCTCATCACAAGTTAATTGTTTTTGTATCAACAAACTAGTCAGTCAAACTTAAAATATGAAAATAAAGACAAACTGCAAAGTTTCTGCATTGTTTTGATTTTCAAAACTGGTGCTTAATCACTATAAGTGGTCTATCACAAATAGACCTATAGTAGCATAGCCAATTAGCATTGCCTACAGACCAATAGTTTAAGTTTGTTGTCTTGATGCCATTGAATGATAATTATCCAATGGCTTTGGTGTTACTAAAAAAACCTGGTATTATTAAAGACTTGAGGGGACTTTTTGAGAGAGGAATAATACAGGTAGGTCTATTATTGTCAAAATTTAAACACATGTATAACAACACATATTTTTTCCAAAGAAAGTTCTAAAGTAAGTTATCGGCACTCTGAGCATTAATTGAGAATCCTTTTCGTACATTTTTCATACATTACTGTATATCCTGGCTATTATCCATGTTTTGTGGTGGGCACTAATATTTATTATAATCTGATTGCATTTTCTGCTCAGTGAATCAATCTTTTGCTGTAATGTAATTATAACCAATTTCAATTTTTTAATTACCGTATAGCCAATTTCTGACCAATTATTAGTTTGACCTTCACACAGTCCAGAGCAGGATGGCCTTCCTTGCTTTTCCCTGTGACTGATAACTGGGACAGAATATATTTCCAAATAAGGCTGACAATAAATTGGAAGTCTTCATGAATTACAGTACCAGTAATAGATTTATATGTGCAAATAGCACATTGTGTCGGTCACAAGAAACTACATATCACTTCAATATGCCATGCAAAAA
This sequence comes from Chrysogorgia sp. JL179-B06, assembly GCA_035772405.1. Classification (NCBI taxonomy): domain Eukaryota; kingdom Metazoa; phylum Cnidaria; class Anthozoa; order Scleralcyonacea; family Chrysogorgiidae; genus Chrysogorgia; species Chrysogorgia sp. JL179-B06. The sequence continues at coordinate 1,203,896 of JAYKKM010000309.1, forward strand.
CTTGACAGATATAATGTAAAATCTCACTCTCTAAATTATGGTACAGGGGGAAATACATATTATTTCAATATTTCCTCAACTAATTCAAGCTAGATAATCCTGGGAATTGAACCCTGCGACCCTGGCAATATACAGTACACCAGCACACTAACTGACTGAACTATGGGAGCTCCATTATTACTGAGAATATTTGGCATTTACACTCAATTAAGGAGGCTCCTGGTGGTTTTAAACATGAATGCATAACTATATTATTATTAGACTAAAGTAATTGAAGGACCATCTGTACACGGTACGATTTGTCGTATACGATTGTCATCTTGGTGTATGTGATCAAACTGTACACGCATGTCAACAACATTCACCATCGAATCAGAAACAAGAATTATGTTGTGTGCAAACAATTACATACGCCAGTACGACAATCGTATACAACAATGTATGCCAGAATGACAATCGTATACGATGAATTGTATCGTGTAGAAGGGCCATAAGGAAGCCTAGTTAGTAAGTACTCGTACTTACTCGTACCAAGACGAGTCAGGGGTGTGACACATAGTAGAGTCAATTTATGAAAAATATGGCCTAACCCCAAAAAAATTGCAAGCAAACGTTTTATGGTGTTTTCCTGTAGTATTGGGTCTTGTGAACAACATATCAAAAGTTTAGGAAAATTTAGGTCACAGAAAGGGTCAAAATGTGACGTCATAAACAAGATGGCCGCCAAATTAGAATATTGGCTATATCTCGCTTCATATTTGACATAGGGTGACAATATTGGTGTCTAACTATGGGTTTTAGGGGTCAAGGAATCCATTAAGTCTATTCGTGAGGTTGTAGGGGAATTGCATCATGGGAAATCCAAGATGGCCGCCACGACGGCCCCAAATTATGTTATTGGCCATAACTCAGTTCATATTAAACATAGGATAACATGTATCCGAACAAGATATTCTGTATCGGAACAACTGAAGATATATACACAAAGTGGTAAAACTGAGAATAATACAAAGAAAAATACGTAATAAAATAAAGAAATTAAAAAAAAAATTTAAATAAATTAAGGCTTTAACTATAGGAATTAATAGTGGAATACATCGGCTTTCACTTCTGATTTTCGACCTAAAAACTATTAAAAAATGGTCTATTTAACTATAAAAGCTTCTATTTTCAACGAAAGCGAGCACGCGAACCGTTTGTCAGCGGTATCAAATTTTAGCTGATAACAGTACGTAATGTAAACATCAATAAACGTCACAATATGGAGGCCAATAATGCAACAATCATAAATGAGGAATGTTGGTTCCCTGACTCTTTTAAACGAATTTGAAATATTGAGGATGAGTGCAAGCCAGGAAACCTGCCCCTTTTGCCAAAAGGAATTTGGAAATGAAGAAACAGTGGTGATAGGCAAGAAGGGAGCTGACGGTATCAACAACGCAAGTGACAAGAGAGGCGATAATATCATTGTGGCACCTAAAACCAGAGTGCACAAGTCGTGCCGTGCGAATTATATCAACCAAAATTACATAGACTCGCATAAGAAAACTAATCAATTAGACTGCACGCCGTCTGTCGTCAAAAGAAGTGCACGTGTTTCTGTTGGACCATATGATAGCAACACAGACTGTTTATACTGTGGAAATAAGGTTGTGAAGATTGAATTTGGGGTTAAAAATGATGACTATGGATGTGTTAAAACAGACTGCTTTGCAGACACAATATTATGAATCTGCAAGACACGTGCTGATGAATGGGCATTTACTGTCCAAGGACGCGTTCAATATTATGGTGGAGATCTACACGCAGCTGACTGTTTGTATCATCGTTCTTGTGACATAAATTTCCGCACGTTTCGGGATATTCCAATGCAGCACAGAGTAGGCCCCAGTGAAAATAAACGAAGCCGGAAACTTGGTAGACCAAGGGACACAGACCAGGAAGAAGCATTTTTCAGGATGTGTGCTTTCTTTGAGGACAATGACGAAGAACAATTAAGTATTACTGACCTTGCAAATAAAATGGAGGAGTATCTGCTTGAAAGTGAGTGTGGTGCTTACGGGAATCAGTATCTAAAGTGTCAGCTAATGAAACACTATGGAGATTCAATATTTGTGGCTGAGGGCGATGGATTGCAAGACATTGTGACGTTTCGTGAAAGAACTGGACGAATCCTCCGAAGATACTTTAACCTGCCGAAGGAGGATGATGAGGAAGCGCAGAAGAGAGCTATAATTGAAACTGCTGCTAGACTCATTAAGAGTGACATTAAATGTATGGTCACCCCAGTTAGTGATGAGTATCCGAAGACTTGCGAACTCAAACTAGAACCTTCCTTAGAATTCGTACCAGAGAGCTTGCGTTTGATGTTACAGCTCCTTTTTGTCGGCAAGGACGTCAGCCGGAAATGTGCCAGTATTGGACAGTCAATTGTACAAGCTGTTCGTCCAAGGGCCGTTATAGCACCATTGCAGCTTGGCCTGTGTGTGCAAATGCACCATCTTTTCAGGTCAAGGTTTTTGATCGATAGCCTCTCTGTCATGGGATATTGCTCATCCTATTCGGAGGTTCAAAGGTTTGAGAACAACGCCGCTGCTGCAATTGCTCCAGATATGTTAGGTGGAGATATAGACATACTTGATATGGCTCTGCTGTTTGCAGCCGATAATGTCGATCATAATATAGTAACGCTTGATGGAAAGGGTACCTTTCATGGGATGGGTATGATTGCGGCCATCACACCCGGGAAACAAGTCAGTCACACTATTCAAAGGCGAAAAAGAGTTGACTTAAATGTTCTGAATGAGGCAAAGGTGGACATCAAGGACTATCGGTTTGCTAAACACGTTCGTCGCAATGTGAAATTTATGCCTCTTCCATTGATTTGCGACATCGATCACAAAATCGACATACTCTGGGAGATATCGTTACGTTTCCGTCAATGCGCCCCAAACTGGCAGGGCATGATGCATACATTGTGCAAGGGATGTGATCATCCTGGCCAGTCTTCGATAGCGTTCCTTCCCATGATTGATATGTCATCAAGTGACAAAACATGCATTTTCTCCACACTGGAGTATGTGTGCAAGCTAGCTGCCAAACAAAACGTTCCACCAATCATAACATTCGACCAACCGCTCTTCTGGAAGGCATCAGAGATCGTAAATGAAGTACCGGACAATAGTCCTATAAGAGATGTTGTGTTGTTACTGGGCAGTTTTCACACCTTCATGAATCTTTTGGGGGCCATAGGAACATTAATGGATGGGAGTGGACTGAAACAGATCCTAGAAACAATATATGGTGAGAATGCAGTTGTGCATATGATGAGTGGTAAATCTGTACAACGTGCATTTCGCGGACATCTTCTTGTAGATCAATGCCTTACGCATCAGATAGTAGCTAAAATCATCGAGGATGAGCCTGGTTTTGAAAACGTCTTGAAAGAGCTTGAAACGTTGTACGTTCTTACGGAAACTGGTGAAAGAGACATGGATTTTTTGCTGAAGTCGGATTGCATTGGAACAATCGCTGATCAGCTCAAATCGAAAGAATGTGAACTATCCAGTCATTCAAAGACAAGCAAACTGTGGTTAAATTATCAGCAAATGTTGGGAGTTGCCCGCGAACTCATCGAGGCCGATCGCACCGGATCATGGGAAATGCACCTCCATGCCATATCTGACTGTTTACCAATATTTACAGCTGCTGGACACCCTAACTATCTCAAGTCGGGTTATCTGTATCTTCAGAAGATGAACAGCTTAGAAACTGAAAACCCTTCTGTTTATCAGAAATTCATGAATGGTTTCCATGTCATACGCCGAAGCAACCAATACTGGGCTGGCCTAAGCTCTGATCTTGTCATCGAGCAGACGCTCATGCGTTCCCTTAAAAGCACAGGCGGGCTAACAAGAGGAAGTGGCTTTAATGAACACCAAAGAACACTTTGGACCATGTCTCGCCCTGTAACCTCAGCCTACAACTATGCCATGCAAGAGTTCAGCCAGATGGTATACACAACAAGTGAACAGCACAAAGAAGCTATGTCTGCAAGGATGATTAGAGATAAAGCAGACAGAGAAAAGCTTATAGAAAAACTTGCAGACTTTTCTCCGTTTACAGGAGATGCTACCTTGCGCAACATCATAACTGGAATAAATGCTAATGACGATGTGAATGTGGATGATCTTTTCACGGTTGGCAACAGCACAGTGAAAACAATGGAAGGACAGTCTATCTTTTCGTATTCGCACAAGCGAAATACTAGAGTGAAGACATTAGCTACTGCCCGAGCCATCAAAATTACTGAAGACAGAACCATAGACCCAGCTCTGTTGTTTCAGAGGTTCTTGGTGGTATCACAGTCTGGAGATCTTAATTTAAGTGAGGTGATGGACTATGAACTCAGTCCTTATCCTCCATCGTTATTTGAAGCAAAGGACCGTTTGCGCAAACCAGACAAGGCACAACTGGTGGAAGCTATAAGAAACTATGTCACTCCCACATCTGATGATGCAGTGCTCGAGACGATCCCAGTCACTGATCACTACGTTTTAGACGGGGGTTCACTTTTGCATAGACTGAAATGGACCGAAGGATCTACATACAGCTCAATCGCTGACGCATATGCAAAGTTCACTTTGGATTTATACGGACATGCCACAGTAATATTTGATGGGTACAGTGGAGGGCCAGGCATTAAGGACAATACACATGAACGACGAGGTGCTAATAAGACTGCTAACAAGGTCAATATATCGGATGCTACTAAGTTCGTTGGGAAAAAGGAGGATTTTCTCTCGAATGTGGAAAACAAACAGGCTATGATTGATCTGATCGCAAAATGCTTGCAGCAGAAAGGCTGCCATGTCATCCAAGCTGAGGGAGATGCAGACGTGGACATAGTAAAAGCCGCAGTTTCGATGTCTGGGTACAAGTCTACAACGCTAATTGGTGAAGATACTGACTTGTTGATTCTCCTTCTGTATCATGCAACTCTTAAGGCCAGCCATGAGCTCTACTTCCGTTCAGATAAAACCGGGGATAAAACAAAACAATATGTGTACAAGATCAATGTTCTGAAACAGATATTAGGTGATGACATATGTACTGATCTGCTGTTTGTTCATGCGTTCACAGGTTGCGATACGACTTCAAGAATCTTTGGGATTGGCAAAAAATCCGTTTTCAAAAAAATTCTCAAGGGGGAATCCGTGTTTCGTACATGTTCAAAGATTTTTTGTTCACCCGACAAAGATCAAGATACCGTTGAAAGTGCTGGCTGTAAGGCAATGGTTTCATTGTTTAATGGGAATCAAAAACGAATCTCTCGCAACCCTTAGGTATAGTTTGCTCTGTAAGAAAGTTTCAAGAGCCAAGACATTTGTCACACCTGACCGACTTCCGCCAACTGCTTCTGCCACTAGATTTCACTCGCTGAGGACACATTACCAAGTTATGGTCTGGATGGGTATAAGTGAGGACATGGTCCCTAACGACTGGGGATTTAACGTTCAAGGGGACAAACTCATTCCGATCATGATGGATAAGGACCCTGCTCCCGAGGTTCTCCTCAAAATGATCCACTGCAACTGTTCCGCTGGTTGTAACACGCTAAGATGTACCTGTAAAAAGCATGGGCTTGATTGTACAAGTGCATGCGGACCTTGTCAAGAAGGGAACTGTGACAACATGACACTGGAGCCAATACTAGATGAAGACGATGACGAAGAGCAATGAGATAGTATGCGTGAAAGCCGAACTGACAGGTTATTTCTACAGTGACATATAAATAAATCCTATGGATTTCCAATGATGCAATTCCCCTACAACCTCATGAATAGACTTAATGGATTCCTTGACCTCTAAAACCCATAGCTAGACACCAATATTGTAACCCTATGTCAAATATGAAGCGAGATATAGCCAATATTCTGATTTGGCGGCCATCTTGTTTATGACGTCACATTTTGACCCTTTCTGTGACCTAAATTTTCCTAAACTTTTGATATGTTGTTCACAAGATCCAATACTACAGGAAAACACCATAAAACGTTTGCTTGCAATTTTTTTGGGGTCAGGTGCTATATTGACCCTACTAACAGGCTAGTCTTGTAGTTGCATTTTTCTTAACTGGTTCCAGTCGGTTTATATATCACACTTACAATTTTCCTTCACTATAACTTTAATACCTGTATGTCATCCAATTAATGTAGTGTAAATGCCAAATATTCTCAGTAAAATATCCATTCACTTCATAATGGCATAATACCACCATCATATAATACTGAACTTGTTGCCAAGCTCCTGTCATAGGACTCCATAATCCCAAGAGCTGTGGCTTAAATTCCAGCTACTAAACTGTTAGGCCTTGAAGTTATATTTTTCACAACCCATCTCAGTTGCATCTTCACACTCAAAGTTTTCCTTCACTATAACTTCAACATTGTCATAACTAAGTGCCAACCAGCTACCAGTTTCTCTTAGAATTAAATAAGTTTAATTGCTTTGATGAAGAGCAAGATTTAATATAATAAACAGTTCTAGTACAGTAATATTGGTGCATTTTCCTTCAGCCTTCAGGGGCTTATTAAACTGGCTCATAAGACCTTTTTCAGCAAACTTTCAAAGGTCTTATGAGCAATTGACGAAAGCTGATCAATATAAATGTTTCAACAGCGACTCACTCGACGAATAATGTTAATGGCGTCCAAAATTAATGGTGATTCGCAATTATGAAACACAGATTTAAGTATTATTAAACATTAAGAGAGCAGTAGATTATCACCAAAGTCATTAACAAATTATATACAACTCACCAGTCGCAGCAATCACGCGCCCCAGATACGCTTTCCAGCCACCTTTAGGCGGTTTGACCGTTTGACAACAGCTGCTTTGTGAAAACAACAGTGATCAACTGGCTTCTTTACGAGCATAATCGCGAACAAAATCTTTAGCAAGGATAGTCGTCTAGTTGGTAGAAGTCCAGTGGATCAATACGTATTTCATCTCGCTTCTAGATAGGTTTCATACGTCAAATAAAGTTGTAAAGATACGAGCTTCTCTTCACACGCAGAACATGTAAAATCGCGAAGCGACGAATACGAATTATTGCGCCATAACACACGTGTCACTCTGATCACGTGCTATGCGGAATAAAGTACCGGTCGGCATTTTGATACCATGTTCAGAGAGATTTTAACAATGTTGTCAGCTTTGCGGAGCCTGAGGATTTCAGCATTATTTTAGACCAGATTGGTGTAATGTTAGACAGATTTGGTGTGTAGACAACCATATATAAAGACAATGATGCATTCAATTTCATTTATGATATTAGTGAAATCAGCTATTCAGTTGTTTTTCATGCATTACTAAAACAGAATACAGAATAGTTCATAATTATTCAAATATTTTTATATTCAAATATTTTTAATAGAAAAATTTTATATATTTAATTACCAATTTTTACCTCAACTTATCCACAAATCAAGAAAAACTACAATGACTCCAAGAAAGAGCATAATAACTCCAACAAAGAGTGCTATGACTCTAACAAAGAGTCCTCGGACTCCAACAGAGAGTGCTGTGACTCCAACAAAGAGTGCTATGACTCTAACAAAGAGTCCATCGACTCCTCCAGGAGTCCTATAACTCCTAGAAAGAGTTCATGGAGTCCACTAAAGTGTCATTTGATTAAAGTGTCAAAACAACCCTTAGAGTCAAAACCACTCCTTGAAGGGTCAAAATGACCCTTCGAGGAAAGGTGCTGAAATGACTCCTTGGGATCAAAACGACTCTTTTGAATTTACAGTGTATATATATATATATATATATATATATATATATATATATATATATATATATATATATATATATTTGTCAGGAATCCTCCTTCTCAAGCTTAAAAACATTTATAAAACATCAGGGATAAAAACTTTAAAACTTTATTTAAACATCAACGTTTCGGGGCAAGCCCCTTTGTCAAGATATGAGTACACAGATTGTTGAAGCGCTAATATATACTCTACGATCTAATTAAAAATGCACCTATTTTACAAAAAATCCCTAATATTAAGTCCCCGAGGTATAAATGAATCTAGCTTGTATACCCAGAATCGCTCCCTTGTTGTCGGATCATTTACATTTGTTTTGTCAATTATTTTAATTTTAACATCTTCCAATCCATTATGTCCACTTTCAAAAAAATGTGCATACAAATGCTCACCTGCTATTCCCCTACAACCCTTGCCGAACCTATTCAAACTACTCTTATGGTTATTAAATCTTTTCCTAAATGATGTAATCGTGCTTCCCACATAAATTTTAGCACATTTCTTACATATTATAAGATAAATAACTCCAACTGAATCGCAATCAAACGCGTAATTGATGAAGTATGTATTACCCGCCCCTGCAAAGTTACATCCTTCATAAACATATTTACAAATTTGACAGCGAGACTTACAGCATTTTTTCATACCTTTATCGCTTACATCTGAATTTTCACCTTTCAATTTTGCTCTAAACAAAACATCCTTAACATTTTTTGGCCTCCTATATGCAATCATAGGCTTATCCCCAAAGATTTCCTTCATGTCATCCGAAGCATGCAAAATAGGCCAGATAGAATCAATAATATTCCTTACCCCTGACAACGCTGGATGAAAATTCATAACTGGAAGCATCCTATTAACTTTGGATTTATTGTTACCTCTATCCTGACAAAGAAGACTATCTCTATTTTGTCTTTTTGCTTTAATAAACTGAGTTTCAACTACCTAGCGTTTAAATCCCCTCTTAATAAAATGTCCCTTCATTTCCTTCAACCGTTCTTCAAAAACTTCGTCTGAATCACAAATCCGCCTGAGCCTTAATGCTTGCCCATAAGACATGCAATGGATGACATGATTTATAATCCAAATATTGATGTGTATCTGTAGGTTTAGAATACACATCCGTGGTTAGCCTATTATTTCTAAGTTTAACTAAAACATCCAAGAATGGGAGCTCACTTTTAGACCATTCCCATGTAAATATATATATATATATATATACGGTATATATATATATATATATATATATATATATATATATATATATATATATATATATATATATATATATATATATATATATATATATATATATTTGGCATTTCACTCGATCAAACTACATGTTGAAAGGATTTGTGGTGAAGGAAAATTTCGAGTGTTGGAATACATACATTTTAAGACCAAACCGGGACCAGTTGCGAAAAATGCAACTTAGCGGCCTTCCGGTAGGAACTGAACCCGCGACCCTGCGATTGCTAGTGCAGTGCTCTGACCACTGAGCTACGGAAGCCGTTGCCGAGAGCCTAGTCACGAGTTCTCTATATATGGTGGTAATGCCGGGATAAGATTCTGGGTGTATTATAGGTAATATTTGGCATTTCACTCGATCAAACTACATGTTGAAAGGATTTATGGTGAAGGAAAATTTCGAGTGTTGGAATACATACATTTTAAGACCAAACCGGGTCCAGTTGCGAAAAATGCAACTTAGGGGCCTTCCGGTAGGAATTGAACCCGCGACCCTGCGATTGCTAGTGCAGTTCTCTGACCACTGAGCTACGGAAGCCGTTGCCGACAGCCTAGTCAGAAGTTCTGTATATATGGTGGTAATGCCGGGATAAGATTCTGGGTGTATTATAGGTAATATTTGGCATTTCACTCGATCAAACTACATGTTGAAAGGATTTATGGTGAAGGAAAATTTCGAGTGTTGGAATACATACATTTTAAGACCAAACCGGGACCAGTTGCGAAAAATGCAACTTAGCGGCCTTCCGGTAGGAATTGAACCCGTAGCTTAGTGGTCAGAGCAACAGTGAGCGTGCGCACAATGCAGTAAGCGACAATGGTTTATCCTGTAGAGCGATCAATATGACCTAAAGGTCATAGAGCGATATCTAACTACAGACGGTACCGTTTCGGCCTTTTGGGCCTCATCAGTGTAGTGCTGTAATATATATATATATATATATATATATATATAATGCCAAAAGGGTGTCACAAGTAGAAAGTAGCGAATCAAATGCACGGGAGAAAAACAAACTAATAATTAATGAAATACGAAAAGTAAAATCATGGAAAAGTAAAATCAAATCTTAAAATGTATGTATTCCAACACTCGAAATTTTCCTTCACCATAAATCCTTTCAACATGTAGTTTGATCGAGTGAAATGCCAAATATTACCTATAATACACCGAGAATCTTATCCCGGCATTACCACCATATATACAGAACTCGTGACTAGGCTCTCGGCAACGGCTTCCGTAGCTCAGTGGTCAGAGCACTGCACTAGCAATCGCAGGGTCGCGGGTTCAATTCCTACCGGAAGGCCGCTAAGTTGCATTTTTCGCAACTGGACCCGGTTTGGTCTTAAAATGTATGTATTCCAACACTCGAAATTTTCCTTCACCATAAATCCTTTATATATATATATATATATATATATATATATATATATATTACAGCACTACACTGATGGGGCCCAAAAGGCCGAAACGGTACCGTCTGTAGTTAGATATCTCTCTATCTCTCATATTGATCGCTCTACAGGATAAACCATTGTCGCTTACGCATTGTGCGCATGCTCACTGCTTGCAGTTTGAGCGCTCTGGCATGGTTTTTGATGTCCCACATTTCGCGTGCATCAAGGGTGACTGTAAATAGCAGTTATCTTCATCCTGCTCATCAGCACTACACTGATGAGGCCCAAAAGGCCGAAACGGTACCGTATATATATATATATATATATATATATATATATATATATATATATATATATATATATATATATATATTATATATATATATATATATATATATATATATATATATATATATATATATATATGCCAAAAGGGTGTCACAAGTTGAAAGTAGCGAATCAAATGCACGGGAGAAAAACAAACTAATAATTAATGAAATACGAAAAGTAAAATCATTTGCAGTTTTTACAGTCGATCAGTAAACAGACTGAGGGGGAGGGAGAAATGACAGGTCCAATATCCAAGGGGATTAGGCGATAATATATTTCCAGTTAAGAAACAATCTGCATGTTCCTTTCTGCATGTTCCTTAAGCAATCAGATACTGCACCAAAAGATTCAATACTTAAATTTATCCTAGACCAAATTGATAAGCCTGATAAATATTTTATTCTTTTAGAAGACTTCGATTTCTTTTATTAAAATAATATAATTATGGCAGCACATACATTACCAGTATTTCAATGGTTCAAGTACCAGTAACACAATTTCAAAAAGAGGAAATGACAAAAGCCCATAATATGCAACAACGAATGATATTGCTTAATCTAATCATTTCACCAACAGCTCCTTCTTGTCAGTGAGGTGATACCAGTTGTTTAATCCCTAACATGTTCCCCTGACACAGTGAGTGTTAACCTACAGTACCCAATTATACATTATACAGTATTTATCCTTCAAAAGCTGTGTAAAAATATACATTGCAAGCCTAGGACTGGCACTGTCCAGGCCTATTATGCAGGACAAAGGTGAATTTACACAGACACACTAAGCCATTGGCCAGAAAGGCATGCCATAATATCAGATGGGTGTAAACACTGATTGTGATAGCCATTATTGAATAGCCATTATTGAATGCTTATGGCTCAGCCTACGCCCTAAATGTCTCCCCAGGCCTCTCTCGGGCATTGTTGTCTATCGTGTACCACCCTCCAGGCCGATCTGCGCAAGAACACAAAGATCTTAATGAATATTTAATCAACACCACTGATCTCTTACGTAATAAGCACCCTGATTACGGTCTGGTTTTTCTCGGAGATTTTAACGACTTTGATGTTTGTAATTTGGCATCTAGCCACAGTCTAAAACAAGTTGTTAAACAATCTACTAGGGGCAACTCTACATTAGATCTTATAGTCACAAATTTGTATAATTTGTATAATAGTCCGTTAATTAATGCCCCTCTAGGTTCAAGTGATCACAACATTGTACAATGGCTACCTAGCTCAGGGAATAATAGGCAGTTCCCACCTGTAAAATCTGTCAGGCGTCTAGTGCGCCGTTACCCTCGGTCTGGAATCGACGCTTTTGGGAGATGGATTACCACACACGACTGGTTTCCCGAGCTACGCCCCAGTCCTTCTGTTTACGACCTTGCGATCTCTTTCACTACACAACTAACAGAGGTCATCGACCAGCGAAAACCCTGAGATGTCACCAGTCGGACAAGCCATGGATAACCCCAGAAATCAAGTTGATGATCAAAGACCGACAGAAAGCTTTTCACAGTGGCAACATACCCATATGGCGAACGATGAAATACAAAGTCCAACAAGAAATCACAGCAAGGAAAAAGTCTTTCTATAAGAACAAGGTTCAGCATCTGAGGAAGGATGATTGTCGCAAGTGGTGGAACATTGTCAACAAAATGTCTGGTAGGTCTGTGAAATCTTCTCATTTCTCATTGGAGCGCGATGGTAGAACTATGAGTCAGCAGGAACTTGTTAACACCTTAAATGAGTTCTATGTTTCAGTTAATGCCGACATCCCTCCACTTGACGTAAGCATGCTGCCATCATTCCTCCCTGCTGCCGAATGTGTCCCTACCATCCAGTCACACGAAGTCTGCAATAAACTGCTCGCAACTAAACCTTTCAAAGCTCACGGCCCAGATAATGTGCCGTGCCGTATTGTGAAGGAGTTTGCCTATGAGTTAGCCGAACCAGTTACCACCATCTTCAATGCATCTCTTGCATCTGGCATTGTACCGGCAATCTGGAAAGCCTCCAACATTACACCCATCCTGAAGGTTCAACCACCCACCAACGAGGGCGACACTAGGCCCATTTCACTGACACCATGTTTGTCCAAGATCTTGGAAGATTTTGTCGTGACATGGTTAATATATGACATCAGAGATAAAATCGACTCAAGACAGTTTGGATGTTTGAAAGGGACTTCCACAACTTATTGCCTCTTAGATATGGTTCACACGTGGCTCTCATACCTAGACTCTCCTGGAAACCATCTCCGCCTCTGCTTTCTTGACTATTCTATAGCTTTTGACCGCATAGGGTACAACGTGCTAATAGAAAAACTTATAGATTTGGGAGTTCTAAGATCTCTGATACCGTGGCTTATAAACTTTCTGACAAACCGACAGCAACGTGTCAGGCTTGGAGAAGCGATCTCAGACTGCCTTCCAATATATGCTGGTGTCCCGCAGGGGACAAAGCTTGGCCCTATATTGTTTCTGGTGATGATCAATAACTTGAACATTTCCTCACAAGATACCAACATTTGGAAGTGTGTGGATGATGTTTCGTTGTCAGAAGGCCTTACAAGGCACACCAACTCGACTATCCAGTCCAGCCTCGACGACATGGGCTCATGGAGCTCAATCAACTGGATGAAGCTTAACACAAAAAAGTGCAAAGAGATGCGTATATGTTATCTTAGGGAAATGCCCCAGCTAACACAACTGCACATTGATGGTCAAGCTCTGGAACTCGTCTCCTCTTACAAAGTGCTCGGGCTGGTGATTCAGAATAACTTAAAATGGAACGACCACATCAGCGCTGTCATCTCCAAGGCCTCCAAACGCCTCCATATCCTCCGGGTGTTACGCCTAGGGGGTGTTCCAGCTGAAGACCTCCTCGCTATTTACGTTGCACTGATACGGTCTGTTTTGGAGTATTGCTGTGCCGTGTGGCACCACGCCTTGCCCTTGTATCTCTCAGATGAGGTGGAGCGAGTACAAAAACGCGCATTCAAGATCATGCTACCGATATATTCTTACAGGGAAGCCCTACAAACCCTCGGTTGTCCGAGATTGGACGATAGACGGAGCGAACTCTGTGCAAAAACTTTGAAAAATATTTCAAGAGGGGGCCCACTATCGCAGCATCTCCCCCAAGATAAGGGCATCTGTGCATGATTACCAAACAAGGAATGCCAACAAGTACACGATTTTTAAATGCAGGACTGAAAGACTACGCCGTAGCTTTTTCCCAAGTACGATTCTAATGCTCAATACATAGTACTATAAATGTTTTTATCAATTCTTATCATATTTATATTTAGATATTTATTAATAGATAAAGTTAGTTAGATATTTATAGAAATTAAATTATTGATAAGACGAATTTCACAATGTAATGATCGATACTTAGGCAAAACTTTTGTAACCCAGTCCTTTATGATGTCATGAAGTTGTAAACTAGTTAGTAATTTTTTATTTTTTGTAACCACAATGCAATTCAAATTCTTTTTGCGAAAATGTGGAATAAACATGATTATTATGATTATTATTATTATTATTATTATTATTATGCCATGCATGTTTACACTATTAAAGTCAATAAAATGTAAGCCTAGTTGGACTTGTCTGTGTTAATAAGCATCACCAACTTGTCGCCTTTGTTCACGATCTTTTGACCTAATGCTATGGAGTTTCTTCTCGCGATTTCTCGTGCAGCTTCAACCTGCCATTTGTTATTTAAATTACTCATTTCACGTTTTAGTTCGAGTTTCCAATGCTGTTTGTATAAGCAGATACATGTACCCTACTGTAATAATGTAATCTGCATGTTCCTTATTGTCTAATTGTTAGTATAAGCTGATACCAAAATATTCAATACCTAAATTTATCCTAAACCAAATTGATAAGCCTGATAAACCTTTTATTCTTTCAGAAGACTTCTGTTTCTTAACTTTTATTAATATTATATAATTATGCACATACATGTACCAGTATTTCAATGGTATTCAAGTACCGGTAACACAATTTCAAAAAATGAAATGACAAAAGCCCATAATATACAACAAAGAATGATATTGCATAATCTAATTATTTCACAATATAATATATATTAATTCAGGATGAAATTCCTTTCAGCTGCTTCTTGTCAGTGAGGTGATACCACTTGTTTAATCCCTAACATGTTCCCCTGACACAGTGAGTGTTAACCTACACAATTATACATTATACAGTATTTATCCTTCAAAAGCTGTGTAAAAATATACATTGAAAGCCTAGGACTGGCACTGTCCAAGCCTACTATCCAGGACAAAGGTGAATTTAAACAGACACACTAAGCCATTGGCCAGAAGGGCATATGCCATAATATCAGATGAGCGTAAATGCCGATTGTTATATAGCCAGTATGGTGTATGTTTACACTATTAAAGTCAACAAAATGTAAGCCAGGCCCAGGTCGTGGCTGGCCAAGTTGGTCCTATAGACTTGCAATATAAACACAGCTAAAGTCTGTACTTGTTTACATCCTTACTATACAAGTCTTCAAGACACCAGTATACTGTTTATCCGCTAATTTTTGAGTTTTTCAATGAGTGTTGTCTGACTATATATTGATAAGCTCGATAAACCTTTTATTCTGTTAGAAGACTTCTGTTGCTTTTATTAATATATAATCGTATTATATTATATAATTATCCATACATGTACCGGTATTTCAATGGTATTCAAGTACTGGTAATACATTTCAAAAAGACGAAATGATAAAAGTCCATAATATGCAACAAAGAACATTGCTTAATCTAATTATTTCACCAATATATCATTAATTCAAGATGAAATTCCCTTCAGCTGCTTGTTGTCAGTGAGATGATACCAGTTGTTTAATCCCTAATGTGTTCCCCTGACACAGTGAGTGTTAACCTACCCAATTATACAGTATCTATAACAGTATATATCCTACAAAAGCTGTGTAAATATATACATTGCAAGACTAGGACTGGCATTGTCTTGGCCTAATACAGGACAAAGGTGTTTACACAAACACACTAAGCCGTTGGCCAGATCAGCATGCCATCAGATGACCGTATAAACACTGATTGTTATAACCAGTGTGGTGCATTATTGGACTATTAAAGTCAGTAAAATGTAAGCCAGGCCCAAGCTAGCTGGCGTGCAGCCAGGTAGGTCCTGGTTAGTCCTATAGACTAGCAGTATAAACACAGCTATAATCTGTACTTTTTTACATCCTTACCACCAGTACTGGTTCTTACTATATAGGCTAATTATCAAGTATTGCAATCATTCCATTGAGGATGAGGTTGCAAAAAGTGACCGAGTGAAACAATAGTGATAGCTAATTTATATAAAAGTATAAAATCTGCCATTCAAAATTTGCATTAACATTCGTTATTCTGCAATATTATAATAAAGCACATAATTTATTGGTATATCGTGTGTAAGGACCATTCAATTTCGTGCGAAAGCCCTTCAAAGAGTGATTTCGTGATGTCTGATTGACAGGCTCACGTTTTTTTTTTAGTCGCCATGACGCCATACCAAATGTGAAATGTTCCGACCACAATATATTTTGAAGTACTAACTCTAAGAACTCATTCTACATATCTAATGAAAGCTTGATTAACAGCCTCTGACATACCTACAAAAATATTTTTGTAACTGATAGCTAACAGCTTGAAAAAAGCGACGACGTTTGAATTGGATTTGACAAACTCCGAGTAAATATTTTAGATATTCAGACGACGATATATTTTGAGCTACTAACTGTAGAAAATCATGCTATGTATCAAATAAAAGCCCGAATAACATACTCGAACATGTTTGCAAAACGATCTTTGTAACTGATTAACAGGTTTAAAAAACTGAAAACGGGTTTACCTTTAGTTTGACAGCACGTAAAACTTGATTTACGAACTTGACATCTTCCGACGACGATATATTGCATTTTCACTGCCTTTTCTCGATCTTTTTAACACAAATCTTCATTCACCGTATAACCCGACAAAACACGTACTTTTCTTTTACGGTTCAATTTAAATATTAATTCAAATGCAGATATTTACAATATCTAGTTACCAGGGCCAAATATTCCGATGCCGCGTATGATCGACGACGTTGATCCTGAATATTTATGAATAAACTGAAAGTGACTCTACAAACGCCTGGAATCCCGTGATGAGGGACTAAACGCCGGTCTATATTAGCACCCTCGGGTGAGGGGATAAAATCGATTTTGGAAAATAATACAAAATGTTCCCTGGTCACGACCTAGATAAATATCCTTGTAGATCCATAACTATCCTTGTTTACTCACTTTGTGCCCCGTGAGGTCTCGTCATCGTAACCAAGACAACCGATGTCCGGTTGATGGATACCTATATACGCGGCACAAACATATGCAGAATTTGCCTGCACAAACGACCGCACATTGTAAACGACCGGACATTCTACCGTCCCGTCAAGATTGTCACCCTCGCCCCAGCGCCTTCGGCGCTGGACGGCGCATCGCGCCGTCCGTAAGATTGCTTCATTTAACCTTAGATATATTCGAGAATAATGACAAGAAATACACGAATCCGTTGGTTCAATGATTTGGCGTGTAGTGGGCAGCCCTTGCAATCTTGATAAATCCTCCTAGACAAAAAATTGCCGTCGATATTTCAGAGTTTGGAGGCAGTTCGCTGGCAATTGTTTTAACCCTTAATGACAATTTGAAGATGCATGTTAAAATAGAAGAAGATAAAAGTTCCTTGGGTGTTCTCTTGAACAGAAAACAGTCTAGATTAGCTATGGCTACGCGAAACAGATCGTCCATCTTTGACTCGTGCAAGTGCAAGTACGTGAAGCTAGGATTGAGGCCGAACGTAATATAGAGCATAGGTCTGGGGCGCAGACTAATGAGGTGTTCGACCATTAATGAGGTGTCCGACCGTCTAACGGTTTCGAAATTTGCGCCGGCGATCGCCGCCGTAACTGCAATTATAGTCGCACAAAGCAGCTTCTTTACTGAGTAATATGCTATACGGTGGTAATTCTCGGCAATCATGAGCAGAGTTTCTGAAGTTTACTACAATTTAAATACCCAAACAGCAGTTAAAATGTAGTTAAGAGACAACTGGGCCCATTTTGCTGAACAGTTTTAACAGGAAAATTGCTTACAAATTTGGACCATGCCAGCCCAATAAATGTAGTAAAAAAACTAGAGTGCTGCATAGACAGTGTTTTGGATATATAGCAAAGTGAGAAGGTGGTAAACTGCCAAGATTTTTAGTGACGAAATACTATTTTACAGTATTTTACAGTATTTCGTCATTAAAAATCTTGCAGTTTCCCACCTTAATTTTCACTTTGATAATATAGCCCGAGTTAACGCCTAGCGGGCGGGCGTCTTATTAGTTAGTAATATTGAGCGCAGCAGAAACAAAATTATCGGGATAGACTATATGCCCCTAGCGCTCCCTATTTCGTCAAGCTTGATTTTTTTAAATTTACATTAGACGTTGAGACAGGATTAAGATTAGTTTGGTCCATTACCCTGCAACTCATATTTTACTCTGATAAAGGTCCTTCAATCGAAACATACGTCCGAGTCTCATCCTCTATTTTGGCAGTTTACTTTCTTTCTTATCCTTACTTTGTTTATACAACGCCTTGACCGACATCTAGATTTACTTTATATTTATGGGCTATTAAAGATAGATATATAATATACTATTTAAGATAGTATATCTATATATCGTTACTTTGTTTATACAACGCCTTGGCGACATTATTAAAGATAGATATATAATATACTATTTAAGATCATGTTTAATTTCCGAAAATTAATATAATCTGCAGTTCGGGGCCAATTTCTCAGCGACATTAGACGGGGTTTAATTCCAGCCGGAAGACCTTGAAGTTGTATTTTTTCAAAAAGTCTCGGTTTGGTCTTAAAATGTATATATTCCGGCACACGTGATTTTCCTTCACCGTAGGTCCTTCTAATAAAAAGTAGGAATGGTTGTGTTTGGACGAGGGAATAGACCAAAGTGTACTCAAATTATCTTTGATGGGCGCTGAAAAATTAATCATCCTCATGTTCAAGCTGGCTTCTCGACTAATATAAACACAGTCTTAAGCAGAATATATTGCATTCGCGTCTTAGTATTTCCCTGAAACATCTTTGTTATGAACAGCGGTGACATGTTGTGAAATTTTCTGATTTAACCTAGACAACCGTATCCGCATACAAATTAATTCAAAACTTTTTCCCTCAGTGACGAAGCATATTAACAGTTTATTGCAATACCGTATAGCCTGAGCGCCTATGTCTATACCTTAATAATACAAACAGATGTTTAACAAATTGAAAATTTAGGTTGCATTGAACCTTGGAATTACGAATATTTTTGATCACCTCAACACAGAATCTGTTGATCAAGATATTTGTTCAACCATGAACACGTATGTGTAACTAATGCTGTAAGAAAGTTGTTTTAAAAATTTTATATTGTCTGATATACTTATGACACCATAACCAACGCATCAACATTTGTTAAAATCATAATAGTTTGGCTTACGAGATACCTTCAGTTATACAGTTCAGCTTTCACTTGAAGTCAACAAAGAATGTATTTCTTCAGCAGAGCAAATAATACAACTTCAACTTTGAAAATAATTAAGATCGTGTTTTCCAAACACAGACCAGTGAATACACGGCGTATCAAATGCACAATATGGCAGGCTGTAGAGTTTTTATTCAAATTTTTAAATATCAAATTATTCATAGAGGTCATGAAATGAGTTATGGGTTGGCTGATAACGCAATGAATTGCCAGATCTATACAAGTTGAGATCTGCGGCCAAGGAAAGGTAATGTTTGTGTTATATAGATCTCACAAGATCTTCGCAGTTCGCATTATATGGCTGAAGACTTCTTGTGGCATAACTCATTTAGTTTTAGACTTGAAAAATAAGATGTGTTTAAATAACTTCGGTCACACGAAATTAATTTCCGAAATAAATACATTTGATAATAATTGACGTTGCTCATATTCGCGTTACGAAGTTTTTTCCCCTTAGCTTCCTCCGCAGGAATCTCTCATGCTGGGGAAAATTGCGGGCGGGTTGCGGGCGGTGGAAAAAATTGCGGGTGGGTTACGTGCGGGAGAAAAATAAAACGAGAGAGATGCCTGCATGCCAAAACTCGAAGAAAAGTGCCCACCGGATGTAACCTTTGAACCAGCACCTGGACCCGTGGTTGGAAAGTGGGTACCCAAAGCTGTGTTGTTGTGATATCGAGCATGGAGGTAAACAACAAGATCGAAAGACAACATACAGTATAACATATTGTTTCTAAATTTCCGCTGTATGTGAAAACGGCCTTGCAATTTGTCAGCGGTAGTTCTAAAGCAACTTTGTTTAAAGTTAAGAAATGCGAATCATTGGTAAACGATTTTGATGAAAGAAAAGTCGGACTGTGACCCGCGAATAAAGGATGTCAATTCGTCGTGATCTACGATCTCTAATTCCTCAACGACAGCCACATTCAAATACGAGATTGTCGCGATTGTCGGTTGTCTTAGAACTGTAATTGTTTTAAAAACATCTCTAAGTTCGGCTTCGACTGTCTTTGACGAGGTGTCACCAAGTAAGAGCTTTTGGCAATTCAGTTTAACCAAATGTTCAAATACACCTTTTAATATAATGGCCTAAGTAAAGGTTGAACCCCACGTTGAAATAATGTGACATTCGTCAAAAACTATCCTTTCGTTGAGATGGTTTTCAGACAAAGATTTCATTTTTTCTGCTATATAAGCGCTTGTTATGAACAAAAACTTCAGGCGAGCAGCCGTTATCACTAGAAGTCTACCCATTTTCTGTTCTTAAAAATTGGCTAAAATTCAGAAATATCAACCTTCATAACTTTTGATCACAGGGGCCAATTTTGATGAAATAAACACCGACATGTATGACAAGATCTTTTATGACAAGCTCTTTTAGACTACCCTATTTATGATGGTCTGGTACTAATGCGAATTTTTGGTAGAACATGTATGTCAAAATTAAAAATGTAGTTTCTTTTGGTGTATTGTTGCTAATTTTTACATTTTCGAACCGCGGTAAATAAACGGTTCTTTTCAGAACCACATGTATGGCTGGTAAAGATTTATTCGATACACTTGTAACACATAATTATACACGACAGACCCAAAATACAATTGAACACATGAAATAATTAAAAACAGAATTTTTCTCGACAATTTACAAGTTAAAACTTAAAACTATTATTATTCTCGCTTCGTC
The DNA here is from genome assembly GCA_035772405.1 of Chrysogorgia sp. JL179-B06. Classification (NCBI taxonomy): domain Eukaryota; kingdom Metazoa; phylum Cnidaria; class Anthozoa; order Scleralcyonacea; family Chrysogorgiidae; genus Chrysogorgia; species Chrysogorgia sp. JL179-B06. Next base: position 1,224,998 of record JAYKKM010000309.1, read on the forward strand.
GTCCAACAAACATCGATCATCTGACTTGTCTCGTAATTCTTCGCAGTTTCGCCTCAGAATTTTAAAATTATATTAGAGACTACAAGGTCGATGCAGTTTAGCCAGAAGTTCTTGACAGAAAGTACAATTCCTTAAATTTTAATTTCTGTGTAGCAATTGTAACCTGAGCCGCTGAGCCGATCTCTGCCGAGTGCGGACGGCGACACGGTGATATAAAACACTCTCGTCAAATCGTCCGGTTGACGATTTAGAGAAAAGCAAAGAAAGACCATCAATTTTGTATCGCAACCCTTTGTCAAGAGCTTTTTTAAAACATACTAGGTCATTCTTTAACGGTAAAAAAATATATTCTCTACACGACTGGTAACGAATTGAAAGACCCAATTTTGAGGACTTTTTCATCGGAGTTTCCCAACACGATCTCTTCCTTAAATTAACTATTATCCTTAATTTACAAATCGCTCTAAATTAAGGATAATGGTTAATTTAGCGGCGATCGTTCGAGTCGCGCATGAAGTATGTTAGTAAATTATTATCCCACAAGCTTAGTATCTCTCACTTCTTTATAAGTTTAGCTAGCCAAGTTGGGGAGTGGGTGCGTCGGGGGCTAGCGATGGAGAAAATTTTGCCGGGGGTTAGGGTTAGGATCTTTGTTGTGTTCGGGTTGGGTTCTAACATTAGATTAACCATTATCCTTAATTTAGAGCGATTTGTAAATTAAGGATAATAGTTAATTTAAGGAAGATATCGGGTTGGTTTCCCAGAGCCTATGTTTCCTGGTGGAGGCCAAAAGGAACGCAGGCTCTGGGTACGAAATTGTCGACGGTGGGCACTAGAACGGAACCACTGAGTCCAAGTAACCGTGAGGGAACTGGGACTAGAAAATAAATATGCTCATATTCAGTCCCTAACCCTCACATAACCCTAACCATACATGACATGTGTACGGTTTAGATAACTCTAATGTTGGGTTAGGATTGGAGTTGTGTTAGGGTTCGGGACTGAATAATGAGCATATTTATTTTCTAGTTCCCTCACGGTTACATGGTCTCACTGGTTCCGTTCTGGTGTCCACCTGTCGACAACAGTAAAATTAACAGGATCTCAAACAGGAAGTGAAATTGTGTTCACGCTATGACATCACAGGGCCTGTACTTGATAAGCATCGTCTTTATATGTTGACCTTATCTTTTGACTTTATCTTTTTTGATCTTATCCCCTCGCCTTTTTTGACCTTATCCTTCGGCCGAAGGTCGAATGCCTGAGGGCGAGGGTGCTAATATCGACCGGAGTTTAGTCCCTTATCACGCGAGATGCAAGCGGATCCTGATCACGGATCGGGTTTATAGGTATATATATATATATATATATATATATATATATATATATATATATATATATATATATATATATGATCAATCGTCCGCATGCGCGGCATCGGAAAATTTGGCCCTGGTAACTAGATATAGACAGAAGCTGATTGGTAGACCTCTGCATTTGAATTAATATTTAAATTGCAACAGTGACATGATTGCGAATGTAAAAATTGAAACGGTATTGAAACGGTTTTTTGGTACGTTAAATTTGGCGTAATTACACGGGCTACCTGTGGCAGCCGAGTCTAGGTTTCGGATCTGTTTATTATTTTTATTATTATTTTGTCGTCGTCGCGAAATGGCAATTATTGCATCATTGTTGACTAAATTTGTAGACTAGTGAGCGAGACTATGAATGTGAGATTACTACACATGCGCAGTCAAGTGATCCAAAAAAATATTTGTCCTCGTACCCAGGCTTTTCACCTTTGCGAAACTGAAAACACTGCATATATTCATGCGCCATTGTGATTTATTTACTCATCTGATCCAGTGATCTGATCACCTTTCTTCGAGTGCTCTTCACTGAAAATCTTTGATGTGGCTGGCAAGTATCTTGATCTTATTTATATATACGCTCACAATCCCGATCGCTTTCGAAACGGGTTGGTCTACGATTTCGAGAACCTGTACTCTATCAAATTATCTGTTTCCATACGCTTTTTGTGACTAAATGTTTAATAATTTAATATGAGACTCAACATATGAATGCTGTATGGAAATATGTTTATTGTTCTGAGGTAACTGCAATATTTTTATAAGCTTTGTTGCCTGTATTGTTCATTATTATGTTATACAAAATAAAGTCGATGCTATGTTTAGTTGCTATCGAATTTTACCCTGTTTCACTTGATATTTTACCTGTAAGCTTAAATGAACCTCCAAAATGTTCTGGGTTATCAGTAAATTTCTATCGATTGTTCACTGAATATACAGTATATAAATCTGTGACACCTATACCAACTATCAAGATCAAGGAGTAAAGAGTTTGTTGTTGTTTGCTAGTTTACCAGTGACGGGTGTGAATTTTGACCTTGACTACATGGAAAGCGAGTTGGCTCGCTAACCGAAACAGTAGCATAGTTAACTATGCAGTAATCTGTCTTTATATTGCAATTAGCTAGCTGGCCGGCCCACTGGACTAGTCACTAGTATATGTATAAAGCCTCTTAAATAATAAATATGCTAAAATTATGAATGTGTTTACTGGCTCAAAATGTTAATATAACTTCAAAGAAATAAAGATTTTGAATTACATTTCTTTAAACTGTTTTATAATAGCTTATGACACCTTGCTACTGCCAGCTAAATGGTTTGATTTACTGCTATGCCTTATACACTGAGAAAAAGGTTAACTGATTTAATGCTTTCTCAAACTGAACCTGTTTTCCGGACTGACCAAATGAATTGTTATTACTGAGCACAGGCCGGCTCACTTGCCAGGATGACCCTGTTGGCTAAAACTGAATTAGGTCAGCAAACAGGATGGCTCATTTCGGGGTAAGCCAGCTTGGATACTGAGCGAACTAACCTTCATATAATCAAAGCCATTGGCCAACACTATGTTATGGGTTTGCAATGATGGAAAATTTAACCACCCCTGCACTGACAGCTGTATCAATATCATTACATGTAACATTGTACCTACAATACAACTATAGATTTGTGTATATTGAATTCAAATCGCTGAATTTGCCTGGAATGTCTTTCAACAGTAGCCCGAGTTAACGCCTAGCGGGCGTCTTGTTTAAATTTAAATTGACGCCAGCGCGACAAACCGCTTTCCCGAAGAAGCCGCCATTCAGAAATTTATATTGCCATAAAAACAGCCATTTCCTCACAAAATCATCGGTTGCAGTAAATGTTTGTTAAAAACAAACATTACTATAGACATTATCAGCTGATTTCAAGCCGAAACTGTAGTGTTGAAGGACAAGATAATGAAAAACAGACACAAGTAAAAGGTAAAAGGACTATTATAATTATGTACACTGCAAATTCTTCAAATCTTGTTTCAAGGAAAAAAATACTAGTTTTAAGCAAATATTTCCTTAAATCAAGAAAAATTATCTCGTCCCTTCTATAAGATAATTATCTTGATAAAATATCTTGACAAGATAAACTTTTAAGGAAAAATAACCTTGTTTTAAGAAAATCAGTTTCTTAAAACAAGCAAAATTATCTTCTAGTCCCTTCTACAAGATAAATATCTTGTCAAGATATTTTAACAAGAAAATTTTTCTTGAATCTAGATCTTATCCCAGATAAATATCTTGTCAAGATATTTTAGCAAGAAAATTTTTCTTGAATCTAGATCTTATCCCTTCTACACAAGATAAATATCTTGTCAAAATATTTCAACAAGAAAAGTTTTCTTGAAACGAGATTTCTGTTAAATCATGATTGATGCAATTATTAACAAAATTATCTCGAATCAAGATTTCTTTTCCTGAAAAACAAGAACATATTATAGTTATTGGAAAAATAAGAAATAACTTGCATGACTATAGGGCTTCTGTTAATATAGACAAATAATGCATTATAGTGTTTAAATATTTTTATTTAAATTGTAAAACTTTAAAACATGCATTAATTAAAAGGACAAAGAAAAATTAAGGCAGGTGTGAATAAAAATGTTCCTAAAAATTGCCAGTCTGGGTGAAATGAATATCATTAAAAATAATTATTTGTAAAATAGAAAATGAAAATAAAGATCCTAAAGGATAATCAAAATCTAATAAGTAAAAGCTAGCCAGCAGTGTGACGACAGCTTTAACAATCTCATCTTCTTCGAACAAGATAAAAATCTCTCTCCCCAAAAGAAGAGCTGCACCATTGTCTGTGACCACAAGTCCAGGTGTATATGGTGATATTTTTCGTTGCCATTCACTTGGCCCTTCATCACCCTTTAAAAATGGAAAACATATATGATTCAAATTGATAACCTGAATAATTTATATAGATAATAGACGATACATGGGCGATCGTGAAGCTCAAATCCTCAGAAAATGTTGCTGAGTCTTGAACAGGGATCGAACCTGTAACCTGAGACGTCTAACCATTGAGCAATCAAGAATCAGATGGAGAGCGAAGGCTATGTACTGGTTCGATATAGTGGACTTAATAGTGGACTTTTCATTAGTCTGAAATATGATTTAAAAGAAATCATTGAACAGCATATTGTTGGGGATAACCCCTTGCATTTTTAGCTTTTCTAGGCAATTACTATATATATACATTGTATATATTTGGTATTTTAGTAATTTGATTGCATAAACATTGCAGTTTCTATATGTCAGTTCATTCAGTAATCACCCGCTATATTAAGAAGAACCTCAGGCTGAAATTAAGAATTTTGCATGGTGCATGATTTAAATATTCTGCAATCTGCTCCTCAACATCAACTGACTTGTGAACACTGAGACATGCCAATAAAGTTAATGAAAAGGATCGAACGATGATCAGGCTTTGTGTGACACAGAATAAAAATGAAAGAGGCGCCATATGTGTTTGACAACTTTGACTGTTGTCAATACAGTCAGTATACAGTACAAGTACCTGTAGATGCTATCAATGTTATTTAACCAAGATAATTTTTTCCTATTGTTATAACATTTAATGACAACTTCTGAGCCTGAAAATGCATTTGGTATATACCATGAAGTTTTTACCCAAATGTTTCATATTCTCAAGCAGTTTAAATATTTTAGAATGTTGTTAGTCATAAACTACAAAGCAATGGACACAAGGGTAAACAGTTTTATTAAACGTTTCGACTAACTTGCAGTCATCATCCAGTCAGCATGACTGCAAGTTAGTCAAAACATTGAATAAAAATGCTTACCCTTTTCGGAGTGTCCATTGCTTTCTATTTTATAAAATTACTCAATGGTGACCATAATTTATGTTTATCATGTACTGTAACATTACAAAACTTTTAATTCCTCGGCAGTTAGCATTCTGAACGAAATTAACTGTACACTTACTTAACTATTTAACTATAAACTTACAAAACACTTACTATACACTTAAAGACAAATAAATATCCCACATCATAAATATTTAGCATAATATACCTTCACTCTTACTGATAAAGACAAATAAATATCCCACAGCATAAAGATTTAGCATAATATGCCTTCACTCTTACTGATAACAACAAATAAATATCCCACAGCATAAAGATTTAGCATAATATGCCTTCACTCTTACCGATAAAGACAAATAAATATCCCACAGCATAAAGATTTAGCATAATATACCTTCACTGATAAAGACAAATAAATATCCCACAGCATAAATATTTAGCATAATATGCCTTCACTCTTACTGATAAAGACAAATAAATATCCCACAGCATAAAGATTTAGCATAATATGCCTTCACTCTTACTGATAAAGACAAATAAATATCTCACCGCATAAATTTAGCATAATATGCCTTCACTCTACTGATAAAGGCAAATAAATATCTCATGGCATAAAATCTTGCATAATATGCCTTCACTCTTACTGATAAAGACAAATAAATATCCCACAGCATAAAGATTTAGCATAATATGCCTTCACTCTTACTGATAAAGACAAATAAATATCCCACAGCATAAAGATTTAGCATAATATGCCTTCACTCTTACTGATAAAGACAAATAAATATCCCACAGCATAAAGATTTAGCATAATATGCCTTCACTCTTACTGATAACAACAAATAAATATCCCACCGCATAAAGATTTAGCATAATATGCCTTCACTCTTACTGATAAAGACAAATAAATATCTCACCGCATAAAGATTTAGCATAATATGCCTTCATTCTTACTGATAAAGACAAATAAATATCCCACAGCATAAAGATTTAGCATAATATGCCTTCACTCTTACTGATAAAGACAAATAAATATCCCACAGCATAAAGATTTAGCATAATATGCCTTCACTCTTACTGATAACAACAAATAAATATCCCACCACATACATATTTAGCATAATATGCCTTCAATCTTACTGATAAAGACAAATAAATATCCCACAGCATAATATGCCTTCACTCTTACTGATAACAACAAATAAATATCCCACCGCATAAAGATTTAGCATAATATTGCCTTCACTCTTACTGATAAAGACAAATACATATCCCACAGCATAAAGATTTAGCATAATATGCCTTCACTCTTACTGACAACAACAAATAAATATCCCACCGCATAAAGATTTAGCATATTATGCCTTCACTCTTACTGATAAAGACAAATAAATACCCACCGCATAAAGATTTAGCATAATATGCCTTCACTCTTACTGATAAAGGCAAATAAATATCTCATGGCATAATGCCTTCACTCTTAGTATTGATAAAGTGTTTTGATTAGGTAAGGTTTTATCATTTCAAACAAACTTTAACTTTCAATTCTTCATGTATTAAACATTTTTATTTCCTTCTATGTGTATTAAATCTAAGTCAGATCATTGTAAAGTTATACCCAGTTACTACTTTTCATAAATAATCATTAATAAATATTAGCGGCCATCTTGAATAATATAATTAAGTCCGACCTCGAGGGACTCGCGCTACCATGCTTGCACGGAAAATATGTATATTATATTTATTAACATACAGAATCAAATACGATAAACAAATCTCCGTCGCGCAGACTTTCTTAAGTTAAACGTTGGGCTGAAAACTACATTCTGAAAACAAACAACGATATATACTGCCAGCAGACTTTCATAAAGTCATAAAGCTAGGAATTGTTTCGGCAGTGATAATATTAATTATAAACTGTAAAGTCAATGAACTAGCGATATTGTATACACAAAAGATAAAATGATTACTTACTTTACAAATGATGATGCCTTTAACAATACGGGAACTAAACAGGATTCAAATATAAAACTTGAGAGGTCGACGGTCTTTACTCGTTGAGAAAGATTTTCAAATCAAAGCTCTTGGAACGAATTACCCATGAGCCCACAAGAGCATCTTGCACTAGTACCAGGCTTATGTATTGGCCTCCTCAATTATCAAAAACTCAATTATCAAAGAAACATTTCAATACCGCGTTTATTTATTCAACAATTAATTTGCTGGTTTGATTAATTCGGCTGCGTCGCTATCGTTTTAGTCAAACTATATTTCAGTATTTACTCAAATAGTGTTTGCAAGACCGCGATCGTCGATCGATCGCTGTATTTCAACATTTAATATATTAATTGTCAATAGACATGAGACATCCGATAACGTGAAAAACACATTTGATAACGTTTATTGAACCAATTATTTTTCACGCCGTATTCCGTGCGAAACTTGTGTCAACGTTGTGTGAAAGTTAGGTCCTTTAACCAACGTTGTGATTGTCTGTGTTGTATTGGTTTATCTAAATAAATATTTTTTCTAAACTTTAAAAATATTCCAGAATTATTATTATAATTGTAAATTAAATGTTTTTACTCAGCAGCTAATTTCTATTTGGTCACCAACAATATTAATCTTCTTCTAATTTAAAAAATACCATAATATTTTCTTGACAGGATTCTTGTTAAGATTAGTTACTAATTAATATGTTCAAGAAATAAAATCTTGAAATAAGATATTTCAGTTTTTAAGGTAAAATCATTTTTCTTTCCAAGATTTAATATCTTATAGTTAAGAAACAAAAACTTGAAACAAGATATATCTGGTTTTTAAGGCAAGATAATTTGCCTTATTAAGATAGTTTATCTTATAGTTAAAAAAGAAAATCTTAAAACAAGATTAATCTGGTTTTTAAGGCAAGATAATCTGTCTTACTAAGATGGTTTATCTTATAGTTAAGAAAGAAAATCTTGAAACAAGATATATCTGTTTTTTAAGGCAAGATAATTTGTCTTACCAAGATAGTTTATCTTATATTTAAGAAAGAAAATCTTAAAACAAGAAACATTTTCTTAAATCAAGATAACTTTTCTTAAAATAAGGAAATATTTCTTAAAACAAGGAAAAATTATCTACATTGTGATTGTCACCGACTCACCGGTCTGTGTTCAGCAATTAATTCGCCTTTTCTGCATGGTGTTTGGTTAGGTATAGGGTTAGGTTTAGGATTTTGGTGATATTTACCCGCATTTCGTTGAATTATAAAAGATTATAGCGTCTTAGATAGAGACTTACCTCTTACGCGAATAAGAGGATAATTGCTGCTACACTTAGCGAATTATAAAATTAATTATGTTATTAAGTTGAGAGATGTGGACATTCCAATAAGCAGACAAACAATGTCAAATGCAGTGGCTGGTGGTGAAGCCGCTTTAACTATACCTGCAGCCAAGCAAATATGACGAACGCCGAAGCTTAAACTGGAACATTTAAACTTCCTTGACTCTGAAATGGAGAAAAATGACGAGCTTTGTGTAGTCGGTAAGTACGCTAAATTGAACGAGCGCGTTAATTATAAACTCTTGATTTGCGATATTTTAAAATTTCCGTAAGTCTCTGAGCAACTGCCATTAATCATTACATACACAACGAATTAAAGCAAATTTGATTCTTTTCGATTGGTAAACCACTGTTTCAGCAAACTAAGTTACCAAATTATTATGTGTGAAGTACAGTAACTCGTCAGCGACTGAGAATCGGTGGTAACTTTCCATTGATGATTTATCGATACACACAAAATTTCCGAGGATCCCTCGAGACTTCGCGTTTAATTTCTCGATAAGTCGAATTTCTCGAGGGTCGAGACTGCGAGAAACCAGATTCGAGTTCGCATTTTCCTCGAACGCGTTCCTCCAAAAAGTTTAATTTTTATTAGAGTGGTAATTTGGAATAAACAATGCTGCATATTACCATCGAGCGAGGGGTTGTTGCGTACATATATTTCTAGTTTAAATATCTCGATTGGAAGAAAAATCGTTAGAATTAGACGAACCGCGAAACGTCAAGAACATTCTACCAACTCCTCGACGTCATAGATAAATCGTCCAACCATATCGCTACAAATATAAAATAAAGAAATATAATATTATACATCAACTTACCAAAAATCATATATAATTGCGACAACAAGAACCTGAAATATACTATCTAATTCTCTTACAAGAAAAAAAACATAACATTTATGATGTTTAAGAAATTACTATTTAACTATCTCTTAGCATTACAACATACTACGCGCTAGGAAACGCGGCATGTGTGTGTTAAATGTAATGCAGCTCGGAACCTTGTGAACCTGCTACCAACCCCAGGGAATTATACATTATCTGTGGGGAAGTATCCATGTCCCCACACTGGCATACACCTTGTGTGCCAATTAATGCTCCACCCCTGGGCAAATACTCTGGTCTAACACCCCACCCCAGGTTTAATGCGAAAATTCAACTGCTACAACAACAAGAATATTAATTCATTCAAAGCTTGAAGATTTTTGAGTGTTTCAATTTTGTGCAACATGGCTACAAATCACAGTCTTCATAACATCAATAAATCACGATTAAAATGTCTATTTACGGTATTATTGAAAACATAGTATTAAAATTAGTCACTGAAATATTAATGATTTGACAACATATTTGTTCGATCGACCGCGACGTTTTTCGGTTCGGCGAGTTCACTGTACAACTTTTATTCCAGTAAAAATACCAGTCAATTTTCCCAAAGAACGGGCAACCAACCTTTCGCAAACAAAATCAATCTATTTCCTTTTGAATTGATCCAACGTCGAAACATGTGCAGCTGCGTGCGCCATGTTGCCTTTGGTGAAACAGCAGTCAAAATAGTAAGTGCGAATGTTCCAAGCCCCTGGGCCGTACGATATTGGCGATATAGCCCAACTGGATTAGCAACAATTAGCCCTGCCACAAGGTCACCATACACCATATATAAACAGGGGCTATATTTTGACCCCCTTGGAAAGGTCACCCTACTAGGAGGGTAACCCTACCTCCATGTAAACAGGACCTAATTATAATCCATCGTGTACCTTTTACATTGTTATAACTAATGTGAGAATCGTTTGTATTTGTTTGGGGGGCGTAGTAACTGGCATTAGCTGTTGCTGTCACCCTGCCTATTATTATAATGTATGTAAATCATGTTTGTAATATGTACACCATGGCAAAGCTAATAAATAAAATATAATATCTGTTAATTCATTTAGTCGTACAGTGGAACCACACCTTACGGCCACCTCATTAATACGGTCGCCTTGTTATTACGGCCACATTTTTTGTACCGGCAAAGCGCCAATGCGTTTCCTTATATAAATGCCCCGTTGATACGGCCAACGGCCACAATGTAAAATCCCAAAGTTATCAATCACCCCGTTTATACGGCCACCCCAACCAAACATGCATTCTAAAATCTAAAAGACAAGTGAGTCAAGCGACAAACGGAAATATATCTTGAGACAAAAGACTTACACCTACAGACTTAACTTTAATTGAAAGAGTCTGTGACATGTCATGTTATAAAGTTTCAGATAAGCAGCAGAGTTTTCAACATGGTTTACTTTTTTTACTATTTCCTTCTTGCTTTGTTTTCTTGTTTCATCTCTTACATTATAACAGCCATATTTTTAACAGCCATGAAATGTGACCCTACCATTAATACGGCCACCCCGTTAATGCGGCCACGCCGTTAATACGGCACGCTGTTAATACGGCCACGCCGTTAATACGGCCAAATTGTTATAAGTGAGAGTTAGATCCCGAGAACGAGGGATTTATGTATAGGTTATATACCTTAGACCTCGGTGTTTAAGCGATATATCAACCCGAGGGCGAAGCCCGAGGGTTGATATATCGCTTAAACACCGAGGTCTAAGGTATATAACCGCCTTATATCACCATTGGTGAAGTTTAGTATTTATGAGGTTGATAAGTAATTATCAACCTCATGAATAATTGTATGAGGTTGATAAGTACTTATCAACCTCATGAATAATTGTATGAGGTTGATAAGTACTTATCAACTTCATGAATAATTTTATGAGGTTGATATCAGATATAATGGCCACTAGAGAAAAAAGGAAACTGAACCAACGGTGATATAAGGCGCGTTGGTGACCGTATTAATGGGGTTCCACTGTAATCGTATTTGTGAACGTGCGTGTATCTGTGTATAGATTTGCGTTTGACTTCTTGTTTAATTTTCTTGTCCGTAATCTATCTGAGAAGCTTTAGTCTGGAACTCGGTTGTGTATTTCGTTTATTATCATCATTGATTATAATCAGCAAAATAGTTACAGGCCTGGAAATAATTTTTCTGACATTACCAGACATTTTGACGGGTAGACTTATAATTTTTTACCGGACATTAATCAAAATATATAGTTTTGTATTGAGAACTGTAACTTCAAGACTTACACTCAATCCAGCGCATTGCTTGTAGTGTAAAAGCATTTACTTCCAAAAAAAGTTACTTCCAATTTCATGGCAGAATCAATTATTATTTGTTTTGAATCGATCACTTTTCGTTTGTATATTGAACCCCCTCGTTCAGACCGTATTTCGCGTCCACATGAACTTCGTTTAGTGGACCACACGCGAGTACCCGCGAGTGCTTCTGAAATACTGGTGCGATCATGTCCCGCTTTGACGGCCCTCTTGATTTTTTTATTTAATACACTTTCACCTAATTAATACAAGGTGCGGGACAGTACAACAGAGCTAGGCTCCAAATTAAGTACGCCCTTTAAATGATAAATTAACATAAATTATCATGAATATAAATTATAATAGATACATGTACATTTTGACGATGAGATGATTGTTTGCAATCACTCGATTTGGAGTCTGATAGTGATGACCAAGAGTTCTTAGACTTGACCACTGACAATGACTTCAATAAGAAATATTTATCCAACGACTCTAATTCAGATAATGACATATTAGTAATTTAGTGCGTAAATAGTGATAATACTGAATGTAGTACTCAATACTCATATTAGTTTTGCAGGTTTCTTACCTGAAGATTTATTATAAGGATTTATTTAATTTTAAACTGATCAAAGAGAGATTAGATAATAGAGATACGTAAATACGCAATTGTTCCATAAGTTAATTGTTGTAACCAGTAACACTTGTTAAAGGTCAACTATACCTTTTGAGGTTATTCTATTTTTCTTCGAAAAGTTCAATTCAAAACCGAAGAAATACTTGAAATTGGTTACTCGGTTCTGCTTTAATGATCTGTTAAAGATCGAGTTTTCGGCCCTTTTGCTAAACTTAGTTGAACAACGACCGTGTCGGAAGAAAGCCTGATACTACCGGTATGTGATGTCATAATGGTGTCATACGGCGAGAAAATACTGTATATTTTGGTTTTATTTTAGTGAAGTTTGGAATACTGTTTACTCTTGGGTGAGTGATAAGTGTCAAACCAAATATCAAGCACTGGAAGTCAGGAATATTATTTTGTTCAATAAACCTATTACCAGTATGGCGTGATACCGGTAATAGTCCCATTCTTCTCAAAACGCGGTCGTGCAAGAAGAGATCCGAAGAAATACTCCTCAATAAATCCTGTGCTATATCATGAAATTCATTTCTTTCTTCACTTTTACAAAGTTAGATGATATCTCTTTCGGTGGAAAATAGAACCTCAAAAGGTATAGTTGACCTTTAACACTTGCTAGTACATAAGAAATACATTATATTTAATTATAGTCTTGTTTATACAGTTGTTTAGTGACGGGTACGTTTTGTTTTATGACAGGCGCAATCTGATTGATGTTGGTCATTTTGACAGGCAGGGAAAAAATAATTATATCCAGGCTTGGTTATAATATATAATTCATGGACCCTCCGCTCGGGGAATTCGTCGAAATATTACCCCTCAGGATGATACATCCCTCGGGGTAATATTTCGTCGAATTCCCCTCGCTCCGGTCTATAAATGATAAATATTAATAAAAAAATCTGACTGCCCCAACCGGGAATCGAACCCGAGGTTTCTGAATCAACGCATCGGCGCTCTGAACACTGAGCTATTGAGGCACGGTCAGAACAGTCAGAAATGTTCATATTAAATCAGTATTCTCTACAGGAAGACATCTCATCTTCATAAAGTAGAGCGAAGCCTCTCAAACGACTTCCTCAAGTAGTGAGCTACTCGCAGCTCTTGTATGCAGGAGGCTTTACAAAGCCCAAGTTTGATTTTGTTAATTTTGATGATCTTGTTTTTCTTTCTTTCAGGAAAGACAACTGAATAAGTGCTTACAAGAACGAGTCAAAGGTAGTATTTCATGTCAATAATGTTGGTGAAATATATGTATATATGAAAATTTGACTGCCCCAACCGGGAATCGAAGCCGAGGTCTCCGAATCAACGCATCGGTGCTCTAATCACTGAGCTATTGAGACACGGTCATTCCCATCACTTCCATTTGGCGGTGTAAAATGATAAAAGTACAGGGGCGACGCGAGTTTATTGGTTGACAGTTTCAAGGTAGCCAATCAAAATTCCATACTCGCTACATAGCAACAGTAAAGAACATCCTCTTGAAACTTTTCATCGGACTCGAAGTACGCAAAACGCGAGTGGTAATTCCCCTCACGTTCAACACAAATGGTATTAGAAACGATCTGACATAGTTACCTGCTTGTAACGAAAAATGTCATCAAATGTGTTTTTTTTCCAGTTTTGGCCGGCCGTCTCTTCTGAGATTTCTTCCATAGCAAGATCAGTTGTCTTTACCGAAAGCATGCAGGTTAAAATAATATCAACTTTTAGTATTTCTATGCATTATTTAAAGTGCCCATAACCTCAAAATCTTTTATTGTCTTGTTTGGAAGAACTTTTAAAATGACAAAGCAACTTCTTTTGAAGATTTACGTTTCTTTGTTTTCTTTTTTAGATATATCAGTTTGTTTGATATGCAAATGTCTGGAATTTCGTCACACATGCGTAATGACTTGTTGGAGAAATGTGTATATCTCTTTCATTCTCGAAAGAAATCCTTTAAAATCAAGAAGTTTGGTGTTGTGGGAGAAACGCACACACGTGTTATTCACACTTTATTTTTTTATTTCATGAACGCAAAGATATATAACATTCTTTGATAACTCATTATGCATGTGTGACGAAATTCCAGATATTTGCATATCAAACAAACTGATATATCTCAAAAAGAAAGCGAAGAAGTGAAAATCTGCAAAAGAAGTTACTTTATCATTTGACAAATAAGACAATAAAAAATTTTCAGGTTAGGGACACTTTAAGCGAGGAAATTATATCAACAACTTTTAGAAGCGGCGGCCATCTTTTATCGAAAACACTTCCTGTCTAATAAAATTACGAATTTCACTGTTGTTTATCTGGAAATTGGCTTAATTGCAAATGCAAAAGAAGCTTTGAAGATTTTTATGTCGATCATAATAGACAATAAATATCAAAGGTAAGTTACATAAAAATTCCAAACGATCGTTTACCTTGAAAGTACATCCGGTTGATCAACACCACTTGGAAGTTGTTGTAACATCTTCGATACATTTGGTGGATTTATTGCCTAAATTTACGGGAACCATTAAGTATTTTGATGAAATACACATTATAAAATAACCGGAAGTAAATGAGCGAGTACACGCTATCTGTTTGGTTACAGAGTTCAAAAACCGTGCATTATAACTCAATAAAGCATATGTTCCGAAGTTGCTCTCGAAACACAATAAATCTCCTTGGTTCAATAGTTGTTTTATTTTATATCTCTCTTTTAAATACTCCCTTCGATAATCTACCAAAAAACTCGTCCTCGCTGTCACGTGACTAAAAACAGTGCTAACACGGGGGAGGGGTGGGACATCCAAAGTACGCCTCACCCTCCCCTTACAAATTAAAATATTTTAATTTTATAACCGAACAAGTTCAAACTTATCAGTCATTGTCTTTTAAACCTAGTCTGATCTTTTCTTCAGCGTCCTTCGCTGCCTTCATTTTCTTTCTTTTCTCTGGTATGGCCTCCACTCCTACTTCTTCACTTGCGTTGTGTGGGTCCTCTTTCGTCGTACTTCTAATCTCTCAAGGGCACACCAGTTGAATCGGCCGTTCCATGTAGTTTCCTTTGTGTAACAGGATTACTCCTCTAATGACTCCATCTTTTCCTGTAACATATCTAACGACTTTGCCTTTCATCCACCGTTCTCGGTTCTTTTCTTCTCCAATAAGTAGAACAACTTCGCCAAGTTGTGGTACTTCAGAGCGGTTTCTGTTTATCCTGTGGGATTCCATCAATCCATGTACATAGTCCGATCGTCATCTGGACCAGGCATGTTGTCTCGCGATCTCGAGTCGTTTTTGTAATTGACTTGGCTCATCTTTTGTGTCACTGGGTTCTTCGAGTGCGTAAGAATTTTAGCCCCAAAGGATAATGCTCGGTGTTAGAATCTGCTCCTCCCCATGGTTGCTTTCGACATAAGTCAGTGGACGGTTATTTAGGTGTCGCTCGATGTCCATGACGACTGTTTCAAGTTGGCGAAACGTCAGATGTGTTTTCCCAAGGTTTTGTAAAATGTTTTCTTGATCTCTTTAATTAACCGTTCATACATTCCTTCCCACCAAGGGGACTTAGCCAAATTGAACGTCCAGTGAATCTCTTGAGTCGCCAGGTAGTTCTGCAAACGCTCGCTTCTTTTTATTGCTTTTATCCATTTTGCTGTGGCCTTGAACGTAGTTGCGTTATCGGATATTATACGTCGTGGTCTGGTCTTCCTGGTGATAAACGAGTTGAGTTTCGCTTGAAACTCGTCTGCTGTTTGTGAGTTTGTCACTTCAAGGTGGACGGCTCTGGAGGTTGCACATGTGAAAATCAATATGTAGCATTTTCCTTCTTCTTTCTTGTTTATCTTGTGCACCAGTGGGCCACCAAATTCTACTCCAGTGATTTCAAACGGTCTTCCAGCTATGGTGCGGAATTCTGGTAATTGGGATGTCGTTGGTGGTCCATAAGGTTTTGCTGAGTAAACTTTGCAAACGTTGCATTTCCTTATGGTCTTCTTCACTTTAGATCTCAGTTGCGGTATCCACCAGTGTTCTCGTATGGCTGCCATCGTGTTTGCTACTCCCAGATGCATAATCTGCTGATGTGTGTGTGTGATATGAGTTTGTCTACGAATGATCCTCCAGGAAGATACGTTGGTTGATATCCAGAAATTCTTCCCTTGCATCTTAGGATGTTCGTAGTTTCATCTCTCACGAGTTGCCAGCCCGGTGTCTCTAAGTTGTCTGGAGTTTTGCCTTGAACTCTTCTGACCCAGTAATTGTTTGCTGTTTCGATTTCCTCCGTGTCGATTGGTCCTCTCTTCTTTTTCAGCTTCCGCTTCGTTGCCAGGCTGTTATTTCTGAATCTCAAAACCCAAGCTGTTACTCGAAGGGTTTTCCAGTGTGAATTTATTTGTAACAGTGAATCCCGCTCGTCTGGTTCAGTCTCTTTGATATAAAGGATGGTTTCTTTCAACGGGTTGCTTTCCTGATAGGCATCTTTGATGCACTTGACGTTTGGTTGTTCTGGCCATTTTTCTTTGTTTAATAGCCAATCAGGACCTGTGAACCATTCTCTACTTTCCATTCGATCTATGCTTGCGCCTCTACTTCCCAGATCTGCTAGATTTTCTTTTGTTGGGCAATACTTCCACTCGATGCCGACCTCGCTGGTGATGGATGCCATTTTCCGGACTCTATTCGCCACGAATACTTTCCATGATTTGCCAGGGTTTGATATCCAATAGAGCGCCACCAAACTATCCATCCATGTGGTTACGGAAGCGATGGGCCATCTCGTCAATGCTGAGCATAGATTTCTCGCCATATTAGCCGCCATTTGGCCGCTGACCAACTCTAATCTTGGCATTGAGGTATTCCTCTTTGAGATTCTAGCTTTTGATGCAAGGAAACCTTTCACCGTCCCAGTTGCATGTTCGATTACCGAAATTGTTACGGTAGCGCAAGCAAGGTTACTGGCATCCGCAAAAATGTTAATATGAACAGCTATGATCTTCTGTAGGTTACTCGCGACACTTCTGGGTAGTCTCACATTCCTTAATTTTCTTGTCCATCTGAGCCAATCCCTTTCCGGAGGCTTTGATACTTCGATGTTCCAACCTTTCTTCTCATCACAGGCTTCTCTAATGATCCTCTTCCCTTCAGCCATAGTCGGTGAGGCTATTCCAAGTGGGTCGTAAATCTTTCCTAGATGACTCATGATGGATCTCTTTGTGACTGGAATTTCTTCATTAAAGGCTGGTACTTCGATCAGTAGCTCGTCTTTCCTTTTGTCCCACTTCAATCCTAGGATCTTTGATGGGTTTGGCATTCCTTCACTCTCCAAGGCTTCGACATTGGATTCCCACTTGTGTAATGGAAGTTTTGCACTCTCTAGGATTTCTGTGGCTTCGCGCTTGAACTTCTCTAAATCGAAAAGGTCACTGCCTGTCTTCATCACATTGTCAACACATGTGTTGTCTTTCAAAAATTGGACGGTGTTTTCCAATTCCACTGGTTGTAGGTCAAGGTGATGCTGTATGAGCGACAGCTCCTAACATGAATGTGAGCGACAGCTCCTAACATGAATGGACTTGCTTCTGCTCCAAATGGGACTCTAGTGAATCGTAGGTGTTCCTCTTTTCCATTAATGTTGAACAGGAATCGAAAGGCATCACGGTCTTCTTCTTTAATTCCAATTTGTAGGAACGCCTTTTGAACATCAGCTAAAACTAGACGGGGAGACATTCTTACTCTGACCATAATGTCCCATAGGAGTGGCTGAAGTGGTGGACCAGTATGCATGCATTCGTTGACACTGTTTGCAAGCATATGTGACTTGGCACTGGCGTCAAAGACCATCCTTACTTTATAGTGGTTGTGGCATCTTGCTTCACAACTGGTTTATGTGGCATATAGAATAACCGTTCCTCTGTTGGTTGCTCTGGTGCTTTCTCTATGATCCCTTCTTTTAGCTGATTTTCGATTATCTCTTCATATTCCTTTTTCAAATCTTCATCTCGATTGATCCTTCGGCAGACATTGAGAAGACGTTTCCTGCTTGGTTCCAGGTTATTGTTTGCCAGTGTGCTTCCAGGGATCCGTGGGACATTGAATTCATATCGTCCTTCATCAGTCTTTGTTATGTTCTCTTGAAAATCACGGTATACATCCAGCTGGTCATTCTCGCCTCTATCTTCAACTCCCAGTACATCCAAACTGTACAATCTCTCGTAGTCAGTTGGTTCCCTCGCAAACATACACTGGTTACTTGGGTAGTCGACGCCATGAATTATCCAGCGAAATGTTGTTCCCTCTACGATGGGGTCTTCTGGGTTGCCCTTGTAAATCTCTTCTGTCTTGATCTTGCAGTATGTTTTGTCCCCAAGGATCATATGTATTTGGTACTTGCCTTCTGGTGTCATATAGAACCTCTTGTCTTTGGTGTGCTCATACTTAAGCTTCACTTGATTCATGTCTGGTCTTCTTACCGTGGTGAAGTCTGTCAGCTTTGATCCAGCAAATTCAATCGCTTCATGGGCCTTTCCATCAAACGATTCAATGGTGACTTCGAATATTGGCATAGACCGTTTTCTTGTTCCATTGACTGTCATAATATCTCTTGATTCATGTCGGACAGGGGTATCTTGAGTTTTTTGGTCGCTTCTCTTTAAATGAAATTCCTTCCTGATCCAGTATCCAGGTATGTCCAGAATACCTCCCCCTTTACCTTCGCTGGTATTATAGCTGGTAATGACTTTTCCTCAGTTGCTGATGTGTACCCAGTTAGAATCGTACCATCTCCACCATCTTTGTTTCCTTGGTTGCAGAGGCTTGTGTGGTGTTTGGCCCCACAATGGTAACATCCACGGCTGCGACATTGGTTACCTCTATGCCCTGCAGAGGCACAGTTAAAGCACAGGTTATTATCCACAAAGAATGTCTTTCGTTTGGTTATTGTGCCAAAAGACTTACATTTATCACTCCAATGGTCTTCCTTGCAGAAGATGCAATGAGGGGTCTTCTTTTCACCCTTGGCTGCTCCCCTGTCTCCCTTCTGTGTAAACATGTTTCTTTCCTTCCTTCGAGGGTCGTATGGTGTTTTTTTGGATTTCCTCTGCTTTGTTGCTTCTTAACCATTTCTGTAGGTTGTCGATTAAATATTCCATATTCCATTTTTCCCATTCATCATCAGTTCTGACTAAATCAGGTTTGACTTGTCGTAACTTGTTATGCGTGCACATCACGAACCCATCCAATTTGACCTGTTCTCCAAGGGTCTGTAAGGCGTCGTAATTTTTGCTTAAACTCTCGTAGAACGCTTGTACTCTTTCATATGCAGATCCTTTGACGCGGGCAAGATTTACAATTTCATCGACATGAGCATTTACCAACAACCGTATGTGTCCATAATCTTTCTTCAATCGTTCCCAAGCGGTCTTATAGTCCAGAGATCCAGGTCTAAGATTTGATATCTTGTCTCTCACCTTCCCGGGACACCATTTCAAGTAGATAACCAAACTTGTCTTCATCTGTGATGGGCTTGCAATCCACTTGAGTTATGAACATATTCTCGAATCTGACCAAGTCTGCAGCGGTCCCTTTGAACGGCGTTATTTTTAGTTTGGGGAGTTTCGCTTGGGTGGCTTTGGCTGCTTTTTCCATTGCTAGTTTCCTTTCGGTCATCTCGAGTTCTGTTTGGAATTTCTCTTGCCATAGTTGTCTTTCCTCATGTCGAATTTCTTCTCGGTGTTGTTCTTCTTCCTCGCGCTTTGCTTCTCGTTTCTTGTTTTCTTCTTCGCGGTCGATTTCGTTCTTTTCCTTGGCCAAAATGTCTTCCAAATTGTTCATCTCCGCTATCCATGGTAAGTACTTGTCTTTTGCGTTTTTCTTCCATTGTCGTATTGCTCTCGCTGTGTAAATGCCAAGCTCAACTTTCACTTCCTGCATACGCGAAACCAGGTTGTATATTTCATCAAGAATGGATGTCGTTCGATTTCTTACCGTCTCCATCTCTTTGTGGTCTTTTTCGTTGATTAGTTCATCGGTCGTTTCGAGATAGTATTTTAGTTTGTCAATTTCTTTGTTGATTTTGACTTCCAATTGTAATTATTCTTCGTTTGGTTCGGGGTCATCCATATTGATGAGCTTGTTGTTAAGACGTTTTATCGACGACACAGCGCGTTCACGCGTTGTTTATAATATAATCCGAATGTTTGTTGTGTAAGATCCTGGTCACGGCACCACTATGTTCCGAAGTTGCTCTCGAAACACAATAAATCTCCTTGGTTCAATAGTTGTTTTATTTTATATCTCTCTTTTAAATACTCCCTTCGATAATCTACCAAAAACTCGTCCTCTCTGTCACTTGACTAAAAACAGTTCTAACACGGGGGAGGGGTGGGACATCCAAAGTAGTCCTCACATAACCTGACGTGATTCCTCACGTAGATTTTGTCGTTTTTGGCGGATTTTAAGCAGTTTAAGCCACAAAAAAGTCAAAGAATACCTGGATACAAAGCTAATCAAGGTACTAACACAACATAATGTTTAACTGCAACGTTGAGTGTATTTTCATCGCTAAAATCGCCAAGGTGTTTTCATCAAAGGCTTCCTAGCAAAAACGTGCGTTTCTATGTGCTAGCAACGTCTCTTATAACAGGTAAATCTACATTTATGTCTTCCGTGCCGTCTAAATAAAACTTAATTATACCTTTGGCATATTTCGTGTTGCTTTTCCTGAGCTCTGTTTAATGGGCCGACATGTGAAGAAGAGAGAGACTATGACTCGTTTGGGATAATTTGGCTAGAGTTACCAGTCCCCTAGCCGTTTTATTAAAACGTTTATAATATAAATTGTAAAAAATGCATTTTAGAAATGTTATAGAATGTCTGTGTCCAGTAAAGCTGAGGGCCAATAACGCCAACACATTATACGTCCAATATCTATAATAAGTACATAGAAAATGGAGGTTGCTATGGGGAGGAAGGTAGGTAACAAACAAATTGTATTCTTGCACGTCTTCACTCGTTCGTGGACGGAGGTGAATGACAACGTATAGTGATATAGACCGCGTTGTTGTACCCATTTCCTCCTGGTTACAGTCTGTTAATGCTCCATGATAATATCTTATTCACAGTGTTTATGGAATTCGTAATCAGTAAATTATAAGTACTTGACATTTGTTAGGATAACGCACTTGAAGTAATCTTTACTACAAACACCGACAAAACGGAAGACATAAAATTCCTATTCGCGAGCAAATATTTTATTTATGTCTTCCGTGCTGTCTAAATAAAACTTAATTACGTTTGGCATATTTCGTGTTGCTTTTCCTGAGCTCTGTTTACTGGGCCGACATGTGAAGAAGAGTGAGACTATGACTCGTTTGGGATAATTTGGCTAGGGTTACCAGTCCCCTAGCCGTTTTATTAAAACTTTTACAATATAAATTGTAAAATATGCATTTTAGAAATTCTATAGAATGTCTGTGTCCAGTAGTAAAGGTGAGGGCCAATAACGCCATAACATCTACGCGCAGCGAAGATTCCGCCCCACCCGAGGGAAATGCAACACGAATGTTGGTGCGGATAAAATTATTAGGATTTTTAAAAGAACATGCAACAGTTGCCGTTGCGAACTGTTATGTCTATACACAGCAAAATCGTGATTCTTATTTTAAGAAAAAAAATTCTTGTTTTAAGCAAGATATTGCTTAAAACAAGTATAATCATTCTTGTCCATATACACAGCAAAATTGTGAATTCTTATCTAGAATAAAATTCTTGTTAAATTCTTATTTTAGTCAATATTTTACTTAAAATGAGAAATATCAAGAAAATTATTCTTACCAAGAATCGATTTTACTTAAAACAAGAAAAAAATATTCTTACCAAGATTAATAAGAACCTGATTTTTCTTAAAATAAGAAAAATATTCTTGCCAAGAATAAACAAGAACTTGATTTTTCTTAAAATAAGAAAATTATTCTTACCAAGAATAAACAAGAACTTGATCTTTCTTAAAATAAGAAAATTATTCTTACTAAGAATAAACAAGAACTTAATTTTTCTTAAAATAAGAAAAATATTCTTACCAAGAATAAAGAAGAACTTTATTTTTCTTAAAATAAGAAAAATATTCGTTCGAAATATTCTGTCCAAGAAAATATAGAAAATATTCTTACCGAGATTAAACACGAAGACATAAGTATATATGTTCACTGAAAACAAGCAAAAAGGATAGTGATATATTATTTTTATAAGAAATGGAAATACATGTATGAAGGAATACAGGTATATACTTCATGGAAGTCCACATATAGTACCCGCGATAACTTCGTCTATCCCCCCCCCCCCCCCCCCGTTTAGTGGAGCTCGTGATGACTACGGAGGAGGCTAAACCCTAACTAAAACGACTAATAGCGTAGAGTCTGGCTACTATTTCTTTTGTTATGGCCGCAAGAATTATGGGTGAAAGCGGACAAACATCGGTTACACGTCAACTATATGCCGGACTATCATGAAGTATTTCCCGAAATACGCATGCGCTGTTCAGTCTGTTGGTTTACAATGGTTTGTGGGATAGCGTCCTTCAAACTTCAGTTGGAGCTAGAAAACAGCGTGCTTGTCAATCCTTATCGATTGCTTGAAAGAATTTGGAACAATTACCAATACATAATGTCTGAAGATGTTTGCCAGGATTGCGGAAATCAATAAACAAGTTGCTGGCGATCTTAAAGGTAGGACTGGCTTGTATTGTTGTTTAATATAAGACGTATCGCAAACAAATATTTACATTATAAATTTGAATTTACCGCGCGAGCCATGCCATTGCGCTGTTTTATAACTGATTTTAATGACATTACACAATTGAATTGAAATATTTATACAAACAAATAATTTGCCAGGGTGTATTTTGGTATGGTCGTGGAAAAATTGTGTGATCCTAGCAAATTTGAAATAAGGAAAGTATTCAAAGTATGGACGTGTGGATTCCATAACGAACTTTCCACCCACTATCCAGGCTATTATTTATATATATATACAGTTGTCCTTGTTATATATTACGAGTAGATGCAACAGTAAGATTGTTTTGGAGTTTTAATGGACTTTTGCCCTTTTGACAAGTCGAGTTGTCTGAAAGAGGGCATATATATATATATATATATATATATATATTATATTATATATATATATATTGAGCTTCTGAAACCTACTTCTTTTTATTCTTTGGTAGATTTGATGGGTTAACAAATAATTACATAAAGTGGTTGTATTGAGGTGATGCAAGGTCTTGCTTCTGGAAAATTATCTTCATGGTAAGTTTTATATTTTGGATATTGTTAATTTAACATCTGCTTTATAAAGTATATATATATAAATATATATAGGTAATATTTGGCATTTCACTGCACTAGCATCGCAGGGTTGCGGGTTCAATTCCAGCCGGAAGGCCTTGAAGTTGCATTTTTCGCAACTGGTCCCGGTTTGGTCTTACATTGTATATATTCCAACACTCGAAATTTTCCTTCACCACTAATCCATATGAACATGTAGTTTAATCGAGTGAAATGCCAAATATTACCTATAATATACCCAGAATCTAATATCCCGGCATTACCACCACTATATATACAGAACTCGTGACTAGGCTCTCGGCAACGGCTTCTGTAGCTCACTGGTCAGAGCACTGCACTAGCATCGCAGGTTCAATTCCCAGCCGGAAGGCCTTGAAGTTGCATTTTTCGCAACTGGTCCCGGTTTGGTCTTACAATGTATATATTCCAACACTCGAAAGTCGAAATTTTCCTTCACCACTAATCCATATGAACATGTAGTTTAATCGAGTGAAATGCCAAATATTACCTATAATATACCCAGAATCTTATCCCAGCATTACCACCACTATATATACAGAACTCGTGACTAGGCTCTCGGCAACGGCTTCTGTAGCTCACTGGTCAGAGCACTGCACTAGCATCGCAGGTTCAATTCCCAGCCGGAAGGCCTTGAAGTTGCATTTTTCGCAACTGGTCCCGGTTTGGTCTTACAATGTATATATTCCAACACTCGAAATTTTCCTTCACCACTAATCCATATGAACATGTAGTTTAATCGAGTGAAATGCCAAATATTACCTATAATATACCCAGAATCTTATCCCGGCATTACCACCACTAATGACTATATATACAAAACTCGTGACTAGGCTCTCGGCAACGCCTTCTGTAGCTCAGTGGTCAGAGCACTGCACTAGCATCGCAGGGTCGCTGGTTTAATTCCAAGCCGGAAGGCCTTGAAGTTGCATTTTTCGCAACTGGTCCCGGTTTGGTCTTACAATGTATATATTCCAACACTCGAAAGTCGAAATTTTCCTTCACCACTAATCCATATGAACATGTAGTTTAATCGAGTGAAATGCCAAATATTACCTATAATATACCCAGAATCTTATCCCAGCATTACCACCACTATATATACAGAACTCGTGACTAGGCTCTCGGCAACGGCTTCTGTAGCTCACTGGTCAGAGCACTGCACTAGCATCGCAGGTTCAATTCCCAGCCGGAAGGCCTTGAAGTTGCATTTTTCGCAACTGGTCCCGGTTTGGTCTTACAATGTATATATTCCAACACTCGAAATTTTCCTTCACCACTAATCCCATATGAACATGTAGTTTAATCGAGTGAAATGCCAAATATTACCTATAATATACCCAGAATCTTATCCCGGCATTACCACCACTATATATACAGAACTCGTGACTAGGCTCTCGGCAACGCCTTCTGTAGCTCAGTGGTCAGAGCACTGCACTAGCATCGCAGGGTCGCTGGTTTAATTCCCAGCCGGAAGGCCTTGAAGTTGCATTTTTCGCAACTGGTCCCGGTTTGGTCTTACAATGTATATATTCCAACACTCGAAATTTTCCTTCACCACTAATCCATATGAACATATAGTTTAATCGAGTGAAATGCCAAATATTACCTATAATATACCCAGAATCTTATCCCGGCATTACCACCACTATATATACAGAACTCGTACTGACTAGGCTCTCGGCAACGCCTTCTGTAGCTCAGTGGTCAGAGCACTGCACTAGCATCGCAGGGTTGCGGGTTCAATTCCCAGCCGGAAGGCCTTGAAGTTGCATTTTTTGCAACTGGTCCCGGTTTGGTATTACAATGTATATATTCCAACACTCGAAATTTTCCTTCACCACAAATCCATATGAATATATATATATATACATGTATATATGTTTGTTATGAGATGGCTCTCCACATTCGAATTTTGAGCTGGGCTCTGATATTCATTTTACGATTCATTTTACGACTCTTAAAAGTTGGTATACTGCCGAAATTGTGCATGGGAGGTCTAACATTTCGAGCAAAGGTCCTTCGTCGCACAGTGAAATATGTTGTATATTTATATATATATTGATGTTGTGAATGTGGGATCTTGGAGTAGATAGACAATACATGGGCAATCATCAAGCTCAAATCCTCAGAAATTGTTTCTGAGTCCAGGACAGGGATTGAACCTGTAACCTCTGATTGCCGGTGAGACGCTCTAACCATTTAGCTACTGAGACTCAGATGGAGAGCGAGAGTTACAATGTCGATGTACTGGTTTGATTGATATATGTACTTGACGATACTTAATTGAGCTTGACGATTGCCCATGTATCGTTTACAGTGAAATATATTAATTATACTTGTGTTTGGATAAAAGTATCCAAACATGGGAATTTAATGCAGTGTAAAAGCAGTCTCGTATACATGTACATGTATACCCTATTGCATTACACTGTACTTTTTGTTTTATGTTTTATATATTAAAATATTAAATATATATTTTGCTATATATGTTTACTGGAAATTATCAGGAAATATATACTGTACTTATATCCTCTGGATTCAGAACTAGTTCATTAACATGAGTGATATTTGCTTGTAGATAAGTCCTGGGGTTGGTTGTTCAAATCCTTATATATATAAGCTATATATATAGCTTATCCAGTGAATATATTTTCTATCCACTGAAGTGAATGGCCATCTCAGTAAAATAGTGAGTGAAATTACCACCATTAGTTGAATATGTTGTTGAAAACATGGCTGGTGATTTTAACCTGCTATTTTTCTTAGATGGTCATTCAGTGGATATAAATATATATTCACTGGATAGGATTTATCCATTGGATAAGCTATCCAGGCTTTGAACAACCAACTCCAGATATTAAGTAAGATACAGTGTATCTGCAGTTCGAACAACATGCCACAGACTCAACCGAACAAAACTTCAAGAGCAGTTAAATATATATTATTAAAGTCAATATTTAGCATTAAACTTGCCCATCCAAACATGCATATTGTACTGTAGGGCAGATCCAATATGAAATAAGGAAATGCATGTTATTGTTTTAAAAGTTGCATGGCTGGTGTATTTCAATTGGTGAGACCGGTTCCTTAATAGTTCCTGGTAAAATACTCTTCTACATATATTTTATACATATATTGTATAATAAAGTACCGGTATAAGGTTTTTTATATAAAAAGGTTGTTATCGTGTTGTTTTAATAAAAGCTTCTGTTATGTTTGGATTTGAATGAAATGGCATTCTGTTATAGCTATTACATATACTGTATACTGCCATGCAATGCATAATTAAATTTTAAACATCCAGAATTTCTGGTTAAGGTTGCCGTGACTGAGTGTCAGGGTCATTTTGCAACCATCTGAATGTTAGCAGATGGCACTGCGAACTGCAAACAACTTCAGGGCAACCTAATTTACATCTTTACTCCCTAATTATTCTTATTAATTTTATTTATTCTTATTGTGCATCTTTTGTTTTTAGCTGATAGTACCATACAGGTATGTCTTGATCAGGATAACATTATCCAAAGGACAGTGGAATTCACAGGAAATAACAATATGGTTGGAACTGGAAGGAAGATGACAAAATTACAACTTACAAAGCTGAGAGAAGCTAATGTACATTGATATGATTATTTTTATTATTACTGTAGAGAAGGAAAATTTATTGCATTAACATTACAGCAACATCATAACCTTAACATTATTTATAAACCTTTTTCGTAAAGATTGCAGCTGAAACAAGGCTTGTGGGTCAACAATTGAAATTTGCTATACATATATTCATTTGTTGTTTGGACTGAGACAAAACAAGTAATTTTGACCCATAAGCCTCGTTCCTGTGATGTCTGCCATCTTTATCCAAAAGACCTATATCTAATTATACCTTAGGTGGTGTTTATATGGAGGCTAGCCAGCTCAGGTACCCGGGCAGACTGCTATACATTTTCACTAATCCTGCATTAATATTTATAGTTTTAATAATAGTTTTAAATATTTACAGTATATATAAGGGGACCTGTACTTTTGCATACAGTTATACTTGGCATGCATGGTTATAGCATTTAATTTGTTCGCAGTATTTTCATGTAGGACTATAATCTTGAATTTTATTTATTTAAATAAATGTTTGTATATTTATATACATGTTCTAATATGTTAATTGTTTGTGGTTGCGATTCTTGCAGTTTATATAAAAGTAAGAATCAAATGCTAGACTAGACAAATTCAGTTTGCTTAGGATATTACTTGTTTTGAGCACAAATATTCTTGAAAGATTCTTGCCAATAATTATATTATTACTTAAAGGTGCCGTCCAGTCCGTTCTGCGCATGTCCACGTTTCTGTTTACATCGTTTGTTTACATTGCATTATATAAACATTGAACATGAAGTATTGCGGATTTTTTGCACACGCTTGAGCTTTTCCGCCGAAAAAGCGTGTCATAATAAGCTGTTTGGTTCCTAAATGTTGTTAATATATCAAACTACCACTCGTGCCTTCGCCACCTTTAACGAATACTCGCTTTCGAACTGTCGCAAATCTATTCCGTTAAAGTTTGTGTGTCCTCAACGTTTGAAATATCACACATGCGCAGAACAGACTGGACTGCACCTTTAATATGTAGGCAAGAATAAAATTGCTCAATTTAGGCAAATATTTTCCTAAAATTAGAATTATTTTCTCAAAACAAGAATCGGGTAAGAATTATATTCTTGGTAAGAATATATTCTTGCTAAGAATAATATTCTTACTATATGGACAAGAATAATTTTACTAGTTTTAAGCCATTTTTTGCTCAAAACAAGAATTGTTTTCCTTAAAATAAGAATCGGATAAGAAATATATTGCTTATTTAAATCACATATGTTCTTGTCAAGAATAATGTTCTTGACAAGAATAATATTCTTGGCAAGAATGGCATTCTTGATAAGAATAATATTCTCACTATATGGACAAGAATGATTATACTTGTTTTAAGCAATATCTTGCTTAAAACAAGATTTTTTTTTCTTAAAATAAGAATCACGATTTTGCTGTGTAGTGAGAATATTATTCTTATCAAGAATGCCATTCTTGCCAAGAATACTATTCTTGTCAAGAACATTATTCTTGACAAGAACATATGTGCTTTAAATAAGCAGTATATTTCTTATCCGATTCTTATTTTAAGGAAACAAATTCTTGTTTTGAGCAAAAAATGGCTTAAAACTAATAAAATTATTCTTGTCCATATAGTAAGAATATTATTCTTAGCAAGAATATATTCTTACCAAGAATATCATTCTTACCCGATTCTTATTTTAAGAAAATAATTCTAATTTTAAGAAAATATTTGCCTAAATTGAGCAATTTTATTCTTGCCTGCATATTAAGTAATAATATATATTGGCAAGAATCTTTCAAGAATATTTGTGCTCAAAACAAGTAATATCCTACGCAAACTGAATTTGTCTAGTCTAGCATTTGATTCTTACTTTTATATAAACTGCAAGAATCGCAACCACAAACAATTAACATCTTAGAACATGTATATAAATATACAAACATTTATTTAAATAAATAAAATTCAAGATTATAGTCCTACATGAAAATACTTCGAACAAATTAAATGCTATAACCATGCATGCCAAGTATAACTGTATGCAAAAGTACAGGTCCCCTTATATATATACTGTAAATATTTAAAACTATTATTAAAACTATAAATATTAATGCAGGATTAGTGAAAATGTATAGCAGTCTGCCCGGGTACCTGAGCTGGCTCGCCTCCATATAAACACCACCTAAGGTATAATTAGATATAGGTATTTTGGATAAAGACATCACAGGAACGAGGCTTATGGGTCAAAATTACTTGTTTTGTCTCAGTCCAAACAACAAATGAATCTATGTATAGCAAATTTCAATTGTTCACCGTGAGTTTGTTTTTGACCCACAAGCCTTGTTTCAGCTGCAATCTTTACGAAAAAGGTTTATAAATAATGTTAAGGTTACAGTACTGCTCAGAAATAACCTAACAAAAACCGAGCCCAAGACGCGATCGTTTTGCGGTTCGTTTGCGTGCGTCTTGCGGTTCGTCTGCGTGCGTCTTGCGGTTCGTCTGCGTGCGTCTTGCGGTTCGTCTGCGTGCGTCTTGCGGTTCGTCTGCGTGCGTCTAGCGGGTAGTATGCGTGCGTCTTGCGGTTGACTGAATCTGCGTTCCACGAGACGCAACGTTCGTAGTGTGTTCGTCTCACTTCGGAACGAAGGTCAACAACCACAAAGTAGCGACAGTGTTTACAGTAATAGTGATGGGTAAGGCCCGGGTCAAACGTCGAACTTTTCATAAGTCGAACTCAATGTAAATTTGGAAACTCCTTTGTTTAAGTTCATTTGCATTGAGTTCGACTCATGAAATGTTCGACGTTTGACCTGGGCCTAAGCTTTCGGAATACGCGAGGAGCAGAATTATTTCGTTGAAGTCTACCGGAATTTCAACCGTACGAATTACGAAAATGCTTGGAGAAGAAGGACCTTGGAACAAACTTGCAACATTGAATTAAACCACTTTGATGTAAACATACTTACCATGAAGTTTGATAATCAGTGCCTCGTATTCGCCATTCTCGTACTCCACCTTCCACATGTTGACCTTAATTCTATTTGTGGACAGAATTGCCATAGTTTTATCGGCCTCGAAAAAAACTAACATTCTCTTTGGTGGAGCGCGTGTCATCAAACGGAGACTCATTCTTACAATCTTATTTCGTTACTTTTCCTTGGTGCTTTTATCGGCTCTGCTTTTAAGCCTGCTTATGTTAAATTATGCGGCCACTTAGGACAAAAATATATTACGCTTGTGACTTCCGCACGCTTTGTGACATGAGTCATATATATTGATAACATATGTATATATTACAAGGATACAGGCGAAAAGGTGGTGAACTTAGGCTGATGCAATATATCGATATTTTCGATAAATATCGATATTTCAAAAATACGATATTCGATATTCGATTTTTCGCATATCGAAAATATTGAAAGTTTCAACTTGACAACTTCATCTCTCTTTTTCGGCAATTAGTTTCGGTAAAGTTGAGAAAACACGTCTATGACGGCATTTGCGAATTCAAGTGATGAAAGCGTATCGGTTTAAAAGCGAGTAGCGTGGTTGTAAACACAACAAGTGTGATTCATAACTATAATTTTAGCAACACCACCCACCATTGGGATTAACACAAGCGACGGTTGAACATGTAAATGATTTTCCTCTCCTTTCGCAGTATGTCCGACGATATCTGGCGATTCCAGCAAGCAGCGCTCCGACTGAAAGACTGTTCAGCAAAGCCGGACAAATAGTAACGGCAAAGCGAGTCAAGCTTAAGCCGAACAAGGCGAACATGTTAGTGTTTCTTGCCGAAAATTTATGAACAAACGTGCGAAATCGTTTAAGCTTGTAAATAATAATATAGATATTTAAATTTGTCGGTTGGTCGTTGTTTGTGTATTTTCACTTGTCTGAAGATGATTTTGTTACAGATATACGTAATAGTACGTTACAGTAATACGTTACAGAGTCCTCAAAAGCCTAAGAGAAGCCTAGGATTAGGAATTTCACTAGGATCTATTTATTCCGCTTTAATAAACGCACACATAAAATCTGTCGAAATTTGATATCAACAAACAATATAGGTATCAGCGTTTCCGACGTATACACTCGGAACAACTTCGGTTATGCCTACTCTTGCGTCTGGTTGAGTAAGGACCGCCCCTGACGCAACCGAGACGCAAGACGAACGCAACCGAGACGCTAGACGAACGCAACCGAGACGCTAGACGAACGCAACCGAGACGCTAGACGAACGCAACCAAGACGCCAGACGAACGCAACCGAGACGCAAGACGAACGCAACCGAGACGCAGACGCACTGTTAGGTTATTTCTGAGCAGTACTGTATGATGTTGCTGTAATGTTAATGCAATAAATTTTCCTTCTCTACAGTAATAATAAAAATAATCATATCAATGTACATTAGCTTCTCTCAGCTTTGTAAGTTGTAATTTTGTCATCTTCCTTCCAGTTCCAACCATATTGTTATTTCCTGTGAATTCCACTGTCCTTTGGATAATGTTATCCTGATCAAGACATACCTGTATGGTACTATCAGCTAAAAACAAAAGATGCACAATAAGAATAAATAAAATTAATAAGAATAATTAGGGAGTAAAGATGTAAATTAGGTTGCCCTGAAGTTGTTTGCAGTTCCCAGTGCCATCTGCATCTAACATTCAGATGGTTGCAAAATGATCCTGACACTCAGTCACGGCAACCTAGCTGAACCAGAAATTCTGGATGTTTAAAATTTAATTATGCATTGCATGGCAGTATACAGTATATGTAAACAGAATGCCATTTCATTCAAATCCAAACATAACAGAAGCTTTTGTTAAACAACACGATAACAACCTTTTTATATAAAAAACCTTATACCGGTACTTTATTATACAATATATGTATAAAATATATGTAGAAGAGTATTTTACCAGGAACTATTAAGGAACCGGTCTCACCAATTGAAATACACCAGCCATGCAACTTTTAAAACAATAACATGCATTTCCTTATTTCATATTGGATCTGCCCTACAGTACAATATGCTTGTTTGGATGGGCAAGTTTAATGCTAAATATTGACTTTAATAATATATATTTAACTGCTCTTGAAGTTTTGTTCGGTTGAGTCTGTGGCATGTTGTTCGAACTGCAGATATCTTACTTAATATCTGGAGTTGGTTGTTCAAAGCCTGGATAGCTTATCCAATGGATAAATCCTATCCATCCACTGAATGACCATCTAAGAAAAATAGCAGGTAAATATCACCAGCCATGTTTTCAACAACATATTCAACTAATGGTGGTATTCGCTCACTATTTTACTGAGATGGCCATTCACTTCAGTGGATAGAAAATATATTCACTGGATAAGCTATATATATAGCTTATATATATAAGGATTTGAACAACCAACCCCAGGACTTATCTACAAGCAAATATCACTCATGTTAATGAACTAGTTCTGAATCCAGAGGATATAAGTACAGTATATATTTCCTGATAATTTCCAGTAAACGTATAACAAAATATATATTTAATATTTTAATATATAAAACATAAAACAAAAAAAGTACAGTGCAATGCAATAGGGTATACATGTACATGTATACGAGACTGCTTTTACACTGCATTAAATTCCCATGTTTGGTTACTTTTATCCAAACACAAGTATAATTAATATATTTCACTGTAGACGATACATGGGCGATGGTCAAGCTCAATCAAGTATCGTCAAGTACATATATCAATCAAACCAGTACATCGACATTGTAACTCTCGCTCTCCATCTGAGTCTCAGCGGCAATCAGAGGTTACAGGTTCAATCTCTGTCCGGGACTCAGAAACATTTTCTGAGGATTTGAGCTTGATGATTGCCCATGTATTGTCTATCTACCCCAAGATCCCACATTCACAACATCAATATATATATATAAATATACAACATATTTCACTGTGTGACGAAGCACCTTTGCTCAAAATGTTAGACCTCCCATACACAATTTCGGCAGTATACCAACTTTTTAGAGTCGTAAAATGAATCGTAAAATAAATATCAGAGCCCAGCTCAAAATTCGAATGTGGAGAGCCATCTCATAACAAACATATATATATATATATTCATATGGATTTGTGGTGAAGGAAAATTTCGAGTGTTGGAATATATTGGAATGTAAAGCTTAGTGGTGACATTTCAAGAATACTGCCTTTACGTTAAGTGCCAAAACAGTCGCCCTTGCAAACCGTCATCACATTAATTACTGTTCTTTAAATGCAGCAGTTTCCATCCTTGCCAACTTTCATCGGTAATTACTGTTCTTGACCAGGTCACCAATCATAATTCGTCGCCCTTGCTAACAAATTATGACAAGTGAATAATCGGAAAATCACGATAATCAAAATTGAGTATACCTGACTAAGAAAACTCCCCGCGTGAATTTTTAGTCAGGGATATATATATATATATATATATATATATATATATATCTCGTCTTACTCTGATGAAGGGCTCCGCTCGAAACGTCTCTCGTCACTAAATTCTTGGCAGTTTACCACCTTTTCACTTTGCTATATATTCAAAACACTGTCTACGCAGCACTCTACTTTTTTACTATATATATATATATATATATATATATATATATATATATACTCATCAGAGTGTATAGTATATATATATAGAGTGTATAGTATATATATATACTATACACTCTGATGGATTGGGCGGAGAGTCTCTCTCAATGAGACGTTTACTGTTAGCATTATGCATTGCTCACTGCTCGCAGTTTGAGCACTCTGGTGACTCCACAATGCAATCCAACAATGTGTAGCCGTACATAGTGGGTCCCAAGTCCACAGTTACCATAAAGCCATATGGTGATAGCCGGTAGGGCACATTGTATACTTTCGTATATATTACGCTCACCGCTCATGTGGTTTGAGCACTCTGATGGATTGGGCGGAGAGTCTCTCTCAATGAGACGTTTACTGTTAGCATTATGCATTGCTCACTGCTCGCAGTTTGAGCACTCTGGTGACTCCACAATGCAATCCAACAATGTGTAGCCGTACATAGTGGGTCCCAAGTCCACAGTTACCATAAAGCCATATGGTGATAGCCGGTAGGGCACATTGTATACTTTCGTATATATTACGCTCACCGCTCATGTGGTTTGAGCACTCTGATGGATTGGGCGGAGAGTCTCTCTCAATGAGACGTTTACTGTTAGCATTATGCATTGCTCACTGCTCGCAGTTTGAGCACTCTGGTGACTCCACAATGCAATCCAACAATGTGTAGCCGTACATAGTGGGTCCCAAGTCCACAGTTACCATAAAGCCATATGGTGATAGCCGGTAGGGCACATTGTATACTTTCGTATATATTACGCTCACCGCTCATGTGGTTTGAGCACTCTGATGGATTGGGCGGAGAGTCTCTCTCAATGAGACGTTTACTGTTAGCATTATGCATTGCTCACTGCTCGCAGTTTGAGCACTCTGGTGACTCCACAATGCAATCCAACAATGTGTAGCCGTACATAGTGGGTCCCAAGTCCACAGTTACCATAAAGCCATATGGTGATAGCCGGTAGGGCACATTGTATACTTTCGTATATATTACGCTCACCGCTCATGTGGTTTGAGCACTCTGATGGATTGGGCGGAGAGTCTCTCTCAATGAGACGTTTACTGTTAGCATTATGCATTGCTCACTGCTCGCAGTTTGAGCACTCTGGTGACTCCACAATGCAATCCAACAATGTGTAGCCGTACATAGTGGGTCCCAAGTCCACAGTTACCATAAAGCCATATGGTGATAGCCGGTAGGGCACATTGTATACTTTCGTATATATATATATATATATATATATATATATATATATATATATATATATATATATATATATATATATATATATATATATATATATATATATATATATATATATATATATATATATATATATATATATATATATATATATATATATATATATATGAGCGTGAAACTCGAGTAAATGTTTTTAACTTTTAATTGTAAATAAACCATTTTTAACTATATATATATATATATATATATATATATATATATATATATATATATATATATATATATATATATATATATATATATATATATATATATATATATATATATATATATATATATATATATATATATATATATATATATATTATATATATATATATATATATATATATATATATATATATATATAATAGTATAATTGTATAAATATATATATAATAGTAAAATTACACAGTCATTGATTTCCAACGGCCAAGTGTACGAATCTGTGCATCCGACATTCCCTGTTCTGCAGCGTAGGAAGCTGCGCCGATACGAAAACTATGACCTTTATATCGAGTAGGGTCAAAACCACAATAGCGTATCGCTGCAGTCAGTCGTGAAGCGAATGCTTCTCGAGTGACTGGTGCTCCCTGTTGCGTAAGGAAAATAGCTCCTGGTTGGTTGCGATAGGGCAAGAGTTGGGTTGACGTTTCAGGACTGAAGTAAATGGACGGTTGTTATAATTATGTTTGAAGTCGAGAAACGTTAGTTTTATGCCAGCTGGTTACTCAAATCGTACATTTTGCGAGTTGATGCATTTGTAAACCTGAATAATTTGTCTTCGTAATTTCGCCAACCTCAAGAATGCAAAGAATGACAATGAACTACATTGCTCTAAATTGGCAAATCTGGTAATGAGAACCTGTCAAGAAAACTTCTGCAGGATAGGTAGCGTTATCGGTAATCGACTATCTAGACGAAAGCCTTTCTTGCCATAACCTTTTACCATCTGAATGATGTAGAACACTCGTGTTGGATCTGGCAAACCAGACAGTTTGTGAGAGTAACTCAAAGCTGATATATAGGTGTTGACAGTTTGACAGTGCGTAGTTTCGATCAAACATATTTGCTATAAAAACAGCTAAGGTAGCAGGATAAACGGGGTAAAATTAGCTGTGCGAAATATTGTACTGTAGAATTGTGTGAATAATTTCCAAGCTCTCGTATAAGTTGGAATAGATGACGGTTGGAGGCTCGATTTGGTCAAAGTATTAATTATATTTGCTAGCTTCCAGGCTGCAGGTGCGGGGGAATGTGATCAATCGGAAATTGATTCATGTGAGCTGGTGCCAGTTGCATGAAGGTTGTAACCTGAAAGCGAAATAAACAATCAGCTGTCGTGAATGGCCTCGTAATAGTGTATTCATAACACGTCACAAAATAGGTTTGGTTTTTCGTTTAATCACGATCACGCTCACATTGAAAATTACTCTCTCCCTCTCACTTATTTACTTTGCTCTCATTTAACTCTCCTATATTTAGCTGTCACATGTACTTGTATTATCCAATTAATAATTCTAATCTTGCATACCACACATTCTCTGCTATTACCGACACACTCCCCCATATATCTCCGGCGGAGATATATGTTCTCAATAAATTTGCCATGCATTTCAATCAACCTAAAATCAACTATGACTTAGTAAATATAAAGTTAACAACAACGAAATGTTCATAAAATGTTCTCAGTTTATAAATGTTTCCGAGTAGTTTTTTCAGAAAAGAATAGTTAGAAATCGTTCTCCGCAATATCCTGGATGCGCTTGCGCGCTGCAACAGCTGCATCTCGTTGAGGTCTAAATGTTTCTGCTTCGACATTCAACTGGCTTGGCGCTGCTGGGGGTAGCCTGTCACACGACAGTTCCAGTGGGTACAGATGTTGGACTGCAAATCATATCGAACTATATGATTTTCCAGCACGAAGCCGGGCTCCTCTCACTGCTTTGTCCTTTCCCACGATCAGCGCTTCTACTATCCCAAGGGACTACTATCCCAAGGGACCACTTTCCCCGGTTCTTCTCTTCGGATTTAATGATATCTATATCACCAACTTTGGGTGAAGTTCCAACTCCAACTTTACCACGGTGTCGCTCGCGAAGTCCTCGTAAGTACTCACGCGTCCACCGACTCCACATGGCCTCCTTGCACTTCAACAACTTCTTTGCCCGTTTACGAAGGTCGTTGCTCTCTATGCGGCTAGGATCCATCTCTGGGAGGACGTTGCTGTTCGCGAAAAGCATGGAATTTGGGGTAAGCACCGGAAACTGGACGTCGTCCTCCACGTAGTTTAAAGGTCGGTTGTTGATGGTGACCTCAATGTCAAAAAGGACCTCTTGCAATTCCTTCCAAGACAGCATTCCGTTTCCGATTGTCTTCTTTAGGGCAGACTTTACAAGACCAATCATTCTCTCAAATTGTCCGCCCCACCAAGGAGCGCGACTTAGGTTAAACTGCCAGTGCACTTGATTGACGGACAGGTAATTCTGCATTCTCTCATCTCGTACCACTCTTCGTAACCACTTCGCCGCTCCCACGAAGGTACGACCGTTGTCGGAGTAGATTTGGTTTGGTCTTCCCCGACGTGCAATGAAACCCTTGAGGCTGTGGAGACATTCGCTCGTTTCCAAATTTGGTAAAAGATCCATATAGATACCTCTGGTCAAACTGCAGGTGTACAAGAGTATGTACGCCTTCCTCTCACGTTTTCTTCCATCCCGGTATCGCACTGGTCCAGCGTAATCGATTCCGATTACCTGGAAAGGATTTACACACTGTGTCCGAGTAGTCGGCAGGTCTGCCGGTGGTGGAACTGCATACGCTAAAGCTTGATGTCGCTTGCACCCGTGACAGCCACCACGCACTTTCTTCACCAGTCTTCTCAGCCGAGGGATCCAATACCTGCTTCGTACTTTGGTCATGGTCAGACCCGTTCCCCCGTGCAGAGTTTGCAGATGTGCCTCCTCCACGATGCGACGAGAGAACAGATGAGTGTCCGGTAAGTACACCGGATACTCCCCCAGTACTCTACCCCGACACTCCAAAACTCCCTCTTGGTTTGGCTGTAAGTTAAGTGCCACACGGTCTTCTAGATCGCAATTCTCCTGAGCATGCTTTACCCAGAAAAGTCTCTGGCGTTCTGTTTCTTCCGTAGTCAGAGGTACGGATTTCTTAGGATTTCCCCGACTAGGAAGAAAGTTGTTTATAAATCTTCTCATCCATGCAACCACACGCACTGCTTTCGGCAGACGATACCTTTGCAACACGTCGAAAATCTCGTTGGTATCATCCACGGCGACTGATAAAACACCACGTATCACTTTCGCCTCCGCTCTACTCGCTTGCGACGATTCAGGTACGATATCGGCCGGCCAATTATCCGGATTTGAGAGCCACTCGGGTCCATTCCACCACAACTCGGCCTCTTTTAGGTTTCCTCCTCGGCTTGCAAGGTCTGCTGGGTTGCTTCCCGTGGGGACATGTCGCCACGTCACGCCCATGTGACTGTTGTTCTTGCGTACACGGTTGATCACGAACTGTTTGTATTCCCCTTGACCCTTGACCCAGTACAACGCCACTGTACTATCCAACCAACAATATGTTTGGTGTACAGGAAAACCTTGCACGGCAGCTCGCACGTTGGTAGCAAGGTTAACGGCCATGTGCCCAGCCACTAGCTCAAGACGAGGAATCGTCAGTCCCTTTTTAGACAGTCTGGATCTCGCAGCAACTAGACCCTGATTGGTTCCTTGTGGTTGCTGAATGACTGCGTACACACAGGCTGCTACCCCGTCCGCACTCGCATCCCCAAAGGCGTGTAGATCAATGCTCTGTATCTCCTCTCGATGGACGGTCAGCGACCTGGGGACCTCCACTCTCTTTGGAAGAGTACCTTCCCACTTGCTCCACTTTTTCACCAAGGTTTCCGGTATTGGCACGTGCCAGGCAATCTTTTCGTCACACACAGCCCGATAAATTATCTTGCCACTGAGTGTAATGGGTGAAACTAACCCCAATGGATCATAGATCTTGGCTAACCTTGCTAGAACTCCTCGCTGTATTTTCTTCTGGTACCACTACGCTCAGTGTGTCCCGTTCTGTGTTCCATGCTAGTCCGAGAAGGCTTCGCTCCCCCACTGCTGGAGATCCTAGTTGCTGCTTCGCGTAGGTGCTGTCTCCCATTTCTGGCTTGTCCGACTCTAGTTCTCGTGCATTGGAATGCCACTTGTGCAACTTGAAACTCGAAACTAGAACTCCTCGCTGTGTTTTCTTCTGGTACCACTACGCTCAGTGTGTCCCGTTCTGTGTTCCATGCTAGTCCGAGAAGGCTTCGCTCCCCCACTGCTGGAGATCCTAGTTGCTGCTTCGCGTAGGTGCTGTCTCCCATTTCTGGCTTGTCCGACTCTAGTTCTCGTGCATTGGAGTGCCACTTGTGCAACTTGAAACCGGCATCCTGGAAGATTTCCGTGGCCTTTTGTTTCACCTCCTGTGCATTACTCACGGTAATGGACCCAGAGATCAGATTGTCAACGTACAGTTCCTTTTTGAATTTGGCTACTGCCTCGGGCTCTCGCTCCTCCCAACTGGTCAGATGTGTATCAACAACTCCTGCGAGTGAAAAAGGAGATGACGCGAGCCCAAACAGAGCCCTGGTAAATCTTAACGTCTCGACTTCCGACTGTTCATTTTGGCGCCAGTGGAAGCGCATTGCATCTCGGTCTTCTTCTCTCACACGCACTTGCAGAAACGCCTTCTGTATGTCACCAGTGACCGCCACGGGGTTGAACTGGCCACGAACTAGCACGTCCCACAGCTCGTTCTGCAAGGGGGGTCCAGCGTACAGGCAATCGTTGAGAGATTAACCGTCGTAAGCCTTGGCTGAAGCGTCGTAGACGACTCGTAGCTTCGTTGACTCCGCTTCGGCACGCACAACCGGTTTGGGCGGGATGTAAAACTCTCTGCCTACCGCTAACCTTTCTGCACTTTCGACCACTCCTGCTGCAACGGTGGGTGGTCTCCTCGCCATGGCAATCCGGTTTCGTACCACGTCTCTTCGTCGCGCACGAGCTGCTCCTTGAACTCAGTGTAGACATCACCTTGATCGTTTGGCGGCGTATCTGCCAAACCCATAACATCAAGGCGACACAGCTTCTCGTAGTCCACTTGTGATGTTTGACACAACAATATGTTAGACAAATCAACGCGTTCTTCTCCCGGAGATATTATTGTCCAACCGAAACGCGTCAACTCAGCGATAGGTTGTCCCACTTGGCCAATTTTAGGGGCAGTCTCCGTCTTTAGTTTGGCGTATTCGCTAGCCCCCAAAATCATGTGAATTGGAAGTTTCTCCTTAGTGTCGAGATCATCAATCTGAACTCCGTTTAAATGCGAGTTTTGTTCGATTATCTCCTGATACTTTGGATTGTCTAGAAGCAAAAGTTCGCCCTTTTCAACTATTGTGACCTCTACTTTAATCAGAGAAAATGTTCCATCCGTCGCGCTTATCTCTACCTGAAACAGTTCCACTTCGCATGTTGTGGTTTCCAACATCATCTCGATTTTCTTGGTCTCTCTTTTTGCCCGACGCTTTGGCAATCGATCCAGAAGTGCCGCAGACGCGTATGAACTGCCGGCGCCAGTGTCTAATAAGGCTCGGCATTTCAGCCCTTCCACATCAACAACAACGACCGGGTAAATTACCTGCGGGGTCGGAGCTCCTGTAGCGATACTCGTTGTGACGCAGAAGGAAATCCTCTTCTTCACATATCGATGTGTGGTGTCGGCGTTGACACTTCTGACAGCTTGCCTTGCTTTTACAATCGTTTGCTCGATGTCTCGAACCGGTGCAATTGAAACAGCGCTTCTTGTTAGATAAAATTCCCTTGCGTTCACCGACGTCAATTATACTTGTACAGTCCTTCGCTTTATGACTTCCGTCACAATAAATGCACTGATCTCCAGAGTGCGGTTCTTGATGAACTCTCGATCGCGTGTTGTAAAGCTTCGTGTGCGATGTTCGTTTATGCGAAGGCGGCGAATGTTGGTTTTCTTTTAACACGTTGTGTTCTTCGACAGGGTTTATTTCCGTCCATCTTTTAATCTCCTTGAGTAGATCCTTGTACTCCCACTCTTGCCATCCTTCTTTTCCGCGCACAAGGTCAGGCTTAATCCCCTTTAGCTTGTCTAGCGTTGATCTCACATTACCTTTGACGTCAGCGAGTCGCCCAAGGGTTTCTAAACTTTGCAATTTAAACCGCAACTGCTTGTAGAATTGTTTCACTTTCGTTGGACTTGTACCGGTTATAATTGGCAGTTCCATAATATTTTTCACATATGCGTTAACAATCTCGGTTGTCTGGCCGTACTCCGCTTCCAAAATAGCCTTTGCGTTGGCATAACCATCTTCATTAAAGGGTAGACCATCAATGTCTGTTCGCACGCTATCGACCAACAACTCCTTCAAATATCAAAACTTGGTCAGGCAATTTAATTTCGTGGAGTCAATTTCGGCAGTAAATTTCCCCCAGAAAGGTAACCAGTCTTCGACCTTTCCACTGAATGGTGTAATTGCCAACTTCGGCAGTTTTGCGGCCGAATTCAATTGATATACGGCGTGGGCGGCTTTCTCTTTATTGTGAGTCTTCTCGAACTCGATCTTCTGCTCCCACAGTTCTCGCTCGTGTTTCAAACTGCTTTGGTGCCTTTGAGCCGCTTTCACCTCTTCTTCTTTCATATCCATTTCCTTAAGTAGTTGTTTAATTCTCCTGGTTGATTCGTCTGCTTCCCGTAGGTGCGGCTCGATTTCGCGGTTCCATGTCGCTACCTCTACGACGCTTTCTCCTTTCGAAAGCTTTCTCTCTTCGATGGTCTCTTTTAACGCACACACTGCTTCAACGATGGCGGCGATTGAACTTTGCTGTCGTTCAAACGCTTCCCGATCTTGTTTGGCCAGTATGGCTCCAGTCTTGTCGACTCTGAAGTCCAGTGTTTTGATTTTGTTCCCTAGCTCCGTCAGTAATTTCTCCATATTTTAAACAGAATTATTTTGCTCTTGCTCGAGCGTCGCTTCACGGTTTGAAGAATCCTGCCGGGGTCGCCACTATGTCGTGAATGGCCTCGTAATAGTGTATTCACAACACGTCACAAAATAGGTTTGGTTTTTCGTTTAATCACGATCACGCTCACATTGAAAATTACTCTCTCCCTCTCACTTATTTACCGTTTGCTCTCACTCGCTTATCAAGATTTAACTCTCCTATATTTAGCTGTCACATGTACTTGTAATATCCAATTAATAATTATAATCTTGCATACCACACATTCTCTGCTATTACCGACACAGCCAATTTGTTTTTGATACCAGGAATATGTTTTGCTTTAAATAAGATGTTGTGCTTCAAGCAAACCAGCACCAGCTTACGAACGAAAAACATTAGTGACTTGTCGCGACATGATTGCTTATTGATAACATGAACCAGAGATTCCAAATATTAAGCAGAATTCAGTTTATCTTACTAAAATAACTAACCCTAAATTTTCTCGTGCACGCCATACTGCTTCTACTGGTCCATACAAGTCTGCTGTGTATGAAAGATTGCAATATGTTTTCATATCTTGGTAGATCTTAATAATCCTCGATTAGTAGACTACTTGTAGTTGGCTAGAAGATTGACACATTAATAAAGTTTATAATAATAATAATAATTATCAGCCATATGAGACGTTATTTGGGACTGGGGGCTAGCCAGGTTAACTGCTTAATTCTCACTTTTCCCCGGTGAAGCGGAATCCTGGTTGCGACTGCATGCCGGGATCCAGGCCGGGCGGGATGTTTTATCTTCATATGAACACATTTTTTTACTTCATATAAATACAACAAAAAAGATCCCGGTTTGCCAGGATGAAATCAATATTGCTAATTGGTTCTTTTGTCGCATTTTAAATCTCTCGGGCTTGCCAGTATTTTTTCCTCACGTGAACGCTGGCCCTAACCCTAACATTTAACACGGTATCTATTTCTGAGAACTGCTGCTCTACTTACTTATAAACGTTAAAGGGCATATAACGTCAAAATGTTTTCTTTGATCAAAGACGATCAAAACAAGGTATAATGAAGATCATGACCAAGGCGACATCTACCACATCAACATTTTCAGAATCACGGAAATAACTCAGCAACCACTACTCAAGGGAAGAATGAAGACACGAGACTTCAAGGCCCAAATCGTTATCAACAACAGCCTCGCGACGGTTTTGGCCGATACAGGTGCAATTATTATTGTCTGTGG
The DNA here is from genome assembly GCA_035772405.1 of Chrysogorgia sp. JL179-B06. Lineage (NCBI taxonomy): Eukaryota > Metazoa > Cnidaria > Anthozoa > Scleralcyonacea > Chrysogorgiidae > Chrysogorgia > Chrysogorgia sp. JL179-B06. Next base: position 1,268,461 of record JAYKKM010000309.1, read on the forward strand.
AAGAGAGCAAACACAAAGGATGATCAACACGAAAACCAAGATCAAGCCATATAACAGCCCCACGATATCAGTGGATGGAATTGCCAAATGCGCGGTCACATTCGGAGCTACATCCATCCCAGTCGACTGGCACAGTATCGACAGCCCATGTGACTTGCAGGCAATGTGCAGAGCAGCTTGGGATAATCAAGTTCGACGCTCAACCCGACGTCCTCCAACCAGTACGGATGATCCAATCCGGCAACAAGGAATCTCTTCAAGATATCCTGAAGAACTTCCCACAAAATTGGCCACGGAAAGATAAGATAAGATAAAAAACCACCAAGATAAGCTGCATGTCAGTGTTAAACCCGTCGCTACACCAGCACGACCAGTATCACTTGGAGCGTGCTGCCAAAGAAATTGAAAAGATGATAGAGCAAGACGTAATTGGAGAACATCCGCCTACAGAACCAGCACCTTGGGTCTCCAATGCGGTCATTGCACCGAAAGCTGACGGCGCCATTCGTATGACCCTCGACGCGCGCAACCTTACCTTACCATACCTTATACCTCATTCATACATAACGGAATGTCTTGATATGTTTGGGATAGCGAAAAATGTTAAAGAATTCCTGAAAACAAGTTGGAGAACTGGAAAACAGATTTAAGATCATGTGGCGAATAACTAGTGAATGCAAACATAAGGCATTTTTCAAGGTGACAGCCTATCCCCATGATTGCTGTTCGTCTTGTCATTTTGTGTATGATACCCTGTCAAGCATACTCCGAAAAGCAAATGCAGGATATGAGTTCAAGCAAATGAAATATAAAATAAATCATTTAGTTTTCAAGGAGCAGAGGAGGTCGGGGATTTATCAGCGTTGAAAGCTGCATCCGGAGAGTAGAAAATAGCATGGGTTGGTATTTCAAACATAGCGTTGATCCACTATTGGAGTATGTGAGCGCTGGCAATATAATCGAAACTACAGATTGCATTGAGCCAAAAGAATATAAAAGAATAGAAGAAGAGGAACACGAGAGAACATGGAGAGAGAAAAAGGTGTATGGATAGTTGAACGTAATGGAGAACAGGTTGAGAAACAATTGTCCTGGACATGGATGTCCAAATCCGATCTAAAAGCTACCACTGAAGATTTGATCTTTGCGGCACAGGAACAAGCGTTAAGAACAAACTATGTCACATTTCATATTCAAAAAGCAACTGAATCACCGTTGTGTAGAATGTGTGGCCAGAAAGGTGAAACTATTTGACACTCGATTAGTACCTGTAAGTGTAGTAAGCTGGCGCAAAGAGAATACAAAGGTAGACTTGACAATGTAGCCCGTAAAGTCCACTGGGAATTGTGGAGAAAATATTATCTGGAACATGTTGATAAATGGTATGAGCACCAACCACTAAGTGTAATGGAAAGTGGTATATAAAAGTTATTGTGGGGCTTCGATATTCAATGCGATCATGAAATTGAGCACAGAAGACCAGATCTGATTATAGTGGATAAAGAAAAGAAGGAAGCTTGTATTATTGACATTGCAGTACCTGGAGACAATAGGGTAGGAGTGAAGGAAATGGAAAAAATTATGAAGTACCAGGATTTAAAAAGGGAAATAGCAAGAATGTGGAAGTTAAAACGTGTGGTTGTCCCAGTAGTTGGTGGTGCCCTGGGACTATATCAAAATTTTTTTGAAAAGATTGGGGCAGCAATACCAGTGGAAATACTACAAAAGACAGTATTACTTGGAACAGCGAGAATTATTCCACAGGGAGCCGTAACGTCTATTAGTGAAGCGAGTTTAACAGTAAATCGGGTTTATTTGGTATTTTGTACACAATAATTGTATTAAATCGCTATTAAAATATTCTTACTTGTTAATTTTGTCGACAATCAGGACAAATTACAGGCAACCAGACCAGAAAGGCAACGAGTCAGTGTTTACATCAATTCGGAAGGCCGCTGCCTCCTCCGCAGGCTCTTAATCGGGAGTGGGCAGGCGGGACGGCGCAGGCTGGCAATAGAGTGCTAGCAATGGTTGATGGGAAGGTGATAAAAAGCAATGGTTGATGGGAAGGCGATAAACGAAAATGTTAGAGCCTGCGAAATCGTGGGTCGAAACTCTGCAAATTTGATCGAAACATTGCAAATTGGCTTTGGAAATGGCGAAGACGCGAAGTCGCTTGACAAACTTGCAGCTAGAGACGCCGATGCCATATTGGTCTATATAAATCGCTCTTTGTAGGTGAAAACCGCGTGTGATTATCGTATTCGAGTATTAAATAACAGCGCACGAGTGTTTTAATATTAAACGGCGATTATACCGCCGAGTGTTTTACCAGCTTCTCGAGTGCCGTTATAACGGCATATATTGTATTTGATAATCGATATATACACTGTAAAGGTGGAAATCATTCAAACTCAGGTACGTCGGTAGTAATAGCACATGGCAATATAATATAATATATCATCAGTCATCACCCACCCTTGTTTACAGCTTTTTATGACAACGTTACGCCTCCATAGTTATGCAATTTAAACTATATTTTGTCAGTGTTTGACCTGGAATAATTTACTATATCCTGCATATTTCCTCTACAAAGCATATTAATATTCATATAAAGCAAAAGTGTACTGGTATTTTGGCAATTATAGGGCGTATATGTTCACCCGAATAATTTAAAAATTGTCATCGAACTATAGTATTTTACCTATAAATCTTTAATTTAAACGTCATCGACAAGTATTTTATATTGTCAGACCAATATTGCGTTGGCGCAATTCCTGTCTCTAGCTGCAAATCCCTGATCTCTATATAGAGATTACTCAAATTAGTGGCCATTACAGAGAACTCCATTACAGAGAACTCCATAATCGCTGATCTCTATATAGAGATTACTCAAATTAGTGGCCATTACAGAGAACTCCATTTTGGATGCAGGATTTCCCAGTCGCTTCTCGCTCTCTCCCCTTCCCGTCGTTCCTCGCGCGTCTTCATCTCAAATTTCCGCGCGCCGGCTCTCGTAATTTGTACGCGAGCGACTGGGGACGAGGCAGGGAAGGCCGTTGACTGTGGTTGCCCCGCCCCCTTCGTTAGCGTCTCGCGCGCTTGTCACATTTAAATTCAGAAGGCCGTTAGACCGCCCCTTCGTTCAACAATTCAACAATTCGACTTCGAATTTTCGGCTCTTTCTAAGTGTAATGCGTGTGTCATCGGCTTCCACGAGGGGAGGGACCCCGGGCACATGTGGGTACTTTCCAAACGTCTAGTGCTATTCACCCACCTACTGGGGCATTATTTTTCATCGGAGAAGTATTTGCCCCAAAGTCCCCATAAAGTCCCCACATTTCTCCACGTATGCCCCCCCCCCCTCGTGGAAGTCGATGACACACGCATAAGCATGCCTCAATATGGGTGTACTGTGTCTCTACCTATATACATATATGCACCTATAGACCTATGCAACATATATAGAACCTATTGAACCTATTGAGCCTATAGAACCTATAGAACCCATAGAGCCTATAGAATCTATATAATCTATTGAGCCTATAGAACGTATATAGCCTACATTGAGTCTATAGAGCCTATAGAGCCTGAACAGTTTGTTTCCGCGAGAGTTGGAGAAATACAGAGTAACACCGATCCAACGCAATGGAGACACATTCCCAGCGAATCAAATGTAGCCGATGATGTCTCTTGAGGGATTGCAGTTTGCAACTTAAGTGAAAGATGGCAACGAGGATCGGAGTTTTTGCGCATGCTGAAGGAATATTGGCCGCAAGACAAGCCAACGCCGGACGAAGAGGGTCCGCAACATAATCTGCACTGTGACATCACACAAACAGGCGATCAACAGAAAGAAGTTTTCCAGCTGGATAAAATTGGTCAGAGTAACAGCATATGTCTTGAGATTTCTACGCAACATTCGTGCAAAGAGCCAAAGTTCGAATGCAAGAAACACAGAGGACGAACAAAGATCAGATTTTCTTAATCTCCAGGAACTCGAAAATGCTGAGCAGTACTGGATCAAAGACGCGCAGAAACGTCTTCACATCCGTGTCACAAAGGGAGAGCTCAAAACGTTGAGTCCATTCACAGATAAAGAAGGAGTGATTAGAGTTGGTGGTAGAGAAGACAAGGCTTTGGTATCGTACGAACTGAAACAACCAGCATTATTGCCATATGACAGTTGGATATCTCTTCTGATCACCCGCCACGCACACAGGTTTGGCACAATGGAGTAGCAACAACAACAGCTTAAGTGAAACGAAATTACTGCATCATCAGAGGACACGATTTGGCGAAATCAGTTAAACACAAGTGCGTGTTCTGCCGAGAGATACAGCCTAAGCCTGAATCCCAAGTTATGGCCGACTTACCGGAATCCCGATTAGCACCGTATACACCACCGTTCGACTATACGTCCTGCGATTACTTTGGGCCATACCATGTAAAGATTGCGCGCAACAAGACCACGAAGCATTATGGGGTCATCTTTACCTGTCTTATAACACCAGCGCAGTTCACCTGGAATTTGCTGTCGATTGTTCCACCATGGATTTTATGCAAGTGCTGCGCAGATTCTTCGCCATCAGAGGTTACCCGAAACGTATGATCAGCGACAACGGGACACAACTGGTCGGCACTTTTGAAGAATTACGCGAAATGATAAAAGGATGGGATGCCAAGAACCTTCACGAATTATCTGCCGAACAATGGATGGAGTGGAGATTTATCACGCCAGGAGCGCCACCCCAAAACGGATGCGCTGAAGCACTCGTGAAGAGTTTCAATATTGCCTTGAAGAAAGCTATCGGAAATCACGTCCTGACGCCATTCAAGCTTTACGCCTATTAGAAGTTGCCAACCTTGTAAATCAGCGTCCCATTGGAAGAATACCGAACGACCCGGATGATGGCGCATATATCTGCCCGAACGACATGTTAATTGCAAGAGCATCGTCACAAGTACCACAAGGACCCTTCGTCGAGACCAGAAATCCCCGAAAGAGAGTGGAGTTCGTGCAGAAGATAGTTGATTCCTTTTGGCGACGTTGGACCCGCGATGTCTTTCCGTCATTATTTCCGCGAAATAAATGGAACGCGACAACCCGCAATGTATAAGAGTTGACGACGTGGTGATGCTGGCAGATCCTAACGCCATTCGTGGAAATTGGACAATAGGAATAGTTACCGAAGTGTACCCTGGCAAAGATGGACGAGTCCGAAATATCACTATCAAGACGTCCGGAAACGAGTACAACAGAACAATCACCAAAATAGCAGTTATCCAACCAGCAGAAGGTTATTAGAATGCGTGCCATTGGGGGGAGAATGTTTCACAAGACTCCATGTTTCGCAAGACTCTCAGGAAGTACGAACATGTATGCATTTATTAGTTATTATTATTTGGTTTATATTTGATTAGCAAGACAATTACGTCACGAACTTAGAAAACGCTTTAATATGATTTAGAATGATTTAGTTAGTACCGTGTTGCAATCAGCAGAAGAAAGACTATTATATCCTGTGAACCGCTTACCTGTGTCAGCTAACCTGTTTTACCGTTGTTTTATAATGTAGTTAAAAGTAATCCGTCGCAGAAGTAAGCACAAATTTAATGTCTACGTTAAGTAGAAATATTCTTTTATTTATTTAGTTTTAGTTATGAACAATGTATTTTTACGAATTTGTAGATCGAATAACTAGCGAGATTATCGAAAGGCAGAATCTTTTATTATTTTATTAAATATTCAACTATACGATTTGTGGATTTGCAGCAGTCAAGCTCCAACGGATCACTCTGAGTTACTGTTTTTAAACTTTTTAAACTTGCTTTTATTTATAAAGCCACTGAGAAATTAGACTGCAAAATGTTGTATACGTTGAAGAAAAACTAAATAACAGGGTGCTGTTACAATTCCATAACGCAACTATGGTAATAATTATTTTGGGCATTCGCTTACACAATATGTAACTGCATACACTAATACGTTGCGGAAATTGCGCAAAAATATTGTGAACATTCGCTTGACCTTGACGCGACCTATTCAGCAAATATGATTTAATGACGCCATAGCGTTTATCATTACAGCACCAGGTCTGCCCGAGACTAATAAACTATAGAGAAAGTGTACTCTCCAAAGTTTACGATATTTTATGTTGTATTTCACAGTTTATACAGTATAATCTACGGTGGCCCATAACTATCACCACATTAACAAATTGTCAACATCATTAACAACTTATTGACAGCATTAACAAATTATTCACAACATTAACAAATTGTTCACAACATTAACAAATTGTTCACAACATTAACAAATTGACCACAACATTAACAAATTATTCACAACATTAACAAATTGACCACGACATTAACAAATTATTCACAACATTAACAAATTGTTCACAACATTAACAAATTGACCAGTAAACATTAAAGAATGTGTGTCAACCGGCATGCATTGCGCGCTTTTGTTATTATTATGATTCCGGGAGTGATACTTCATTTTATATTCGCGTATTGACCAGAATACAATCGCACACGCAACTGATTTCAAAAACCTTTAAAATCAGCTTAAAATGTCTGATTCCGACTCTGATCTGGCTGTGTCTGTCTACGATCCGGAAGACAATCTTAATTTTTACGGTTCTCCGGTTGAAAGAGACAACATATCGGAGCCTGAGCTTGAAGAGACTGCACCTACAGCCAATGCTGTCGCTGCCATAATTGAAAACATTGAACCAGAACGAACCCAGGTAAGTTCGAATTTTCAGTAATTTGTTGACATATATTATGCCTTTATATCTACCTATCTGAATATCTATTTGTTGTGTTTATTTCGCAGTTTTGCAGCTGTAAGAACACATGCAGCAGACGTAGTGGAAGAAAGAAGCGTGGCTGTCCGTGCCGTGATGAAAATTTGCATTGTTGCGACAAATGTTCATGTGGGACAAAGAAGTCTTGTTGTAAAAACAAGGAACAATGTGCTGTCGGTAGTACGAATGCAGACGCTGGAAAGAATGCTTTTGAACGCCATCAAGCAGCAATCCAGGATGCCAAACTTGAAATTATGGTAAGTTTACCGTGCACGCATTCTGTATTATCGTATATAAATATATACAAGAAAACTTTTCACATTGTGCGTCCTAATAAATAATTCATTGTTTTTTCCCATTCTTCGACTCAGTTCAATATGGCTGTCACGAAATTTGGCATTTCGTATATACACATAACCAGTCTATCAATGCATAGACACATTTGAAACGGTGGTTTTATATATGCATATATTTTAATAGGCTGTTCTGGTTTACATGTTTATAATCAATTTATTATAATCAATTTATTTATTTTATTATAGGACTTTGTTGAAGGATTGACTGCTGATCAAAAAGACAACATTCTGCTGAATTTGTTATCCAATGGCAAAGGCAGTTTGGATTATGCCAAGAATTTGGTCAAGTTTGGCCCTGGTGATGGTGGAGTTCCACCTGTCCCGGATGGAAAACCTAGCTGGTGTGTGTGTGGTGTCTGTCGGGTAATGCCTACAGAAGAGGAGAATAAATGTTGTGGCAAGATCCGATGTGTTACATCATTTGTAACCTTTCAGAACACATGTACTGACAGGGATGTCTTGATCATTTGCATTAGAGCAAGATGTGACATAAGAGTAGAAGATCCTGACTATTCCACAAACAGTTACCGCAAAGCTGCTTACCGTCAGTTCATCCTTTGGAGGTACAAGAAATTGGGAAGGGGCAATCGAAAGGTGTGCCCATCATGTGTAGTATTGGCAATCAGACATATTTTCCCAGCTGATGATGGAAACTATATGGGTTTCAAGAGAGCTTGACATTATTTTGTAATTATTTCATACATGATTTACTGTAATCTCTGTAATAAGCCCCCTCTCTCAAATATTCACCTCGTTTTAGATGAAGAAATGTGAAAGAGCCCCTAGTCTCCCACCCCCATGCTACCCATTCATACAAAAGCACAAGTGTTTTCATAAGGTCTTATGGTTTTCATTGCACATTGTACTGTGCTTGAACAAAGTGTCCTGAGCAAATAAGCCACCAGGGGCTTATTAGAAAGATTACAGTATCAGTTTCAATAGTCGTCTACAATTCATTATTGCATATTGTATTTGTTGATTACTAAAATCATGAGTACACAAATCATTTGTTTGGAAAATGCTTTGTATAAGTCAGGAAAATATGGCACATTGCCAGATAATGGATAAATATGTACAAACGTCAGACACAGATTATTATCTTACAGCTACTATGTTCTTCATGCACAATGAGCATACAAACATAATTCCTCATATCTCAGAATATAGCATATATTATAATGCTATATGGCATGGAAAATTAGGCATTATCCATAAATGACTGGGGATAATATATCCTTTTTGTGCATTCAAATCACGAGTAATGACCATACATATTATTAATACAATAATGATTGTGAATATATCCCGTCAACTGACGAGTAAAATTGTCTGGCATTAGACAGTAAAATAGTCTGGCGTTAGACAGAGTAAAATACAGTAGGCACATTCAGGCCCATCACCAGTAATGGGTAAACAAAAGACACCGGCAGATAGTTCTGTTAACCCATTAACTAAACTGGCAGTACTTTTCCACTGATGAGTAAAATATTATTTGTTTCAATGCATGCACAAAGAGGAACTAAAATCCAGTCTTTTATGAAAATTGTTATACAAATACATTTGTCTGATTAAAATGTGAGTAGTGAAAAAATACTTATCATTATAGCATAATTAAAAGTACTCAGTATTATTAATAGCATGCATGAAAACACTGAGCAATAATTATGACAAGAGTCTTTTATAAATCAGTCCAAACAGATTGTTTTTATGTTGGCTTTGCAAATCGGGAAAGGGACTGCTTAACAACATCCGCAGTAGCTGGTACTGGCTTCATACCAATTGATTTGGATATTCTGTTTGGATGATTTTCAGGCAATTTCATCTTCTTCAAGATGCTGTCCTTGTCATCAACCTTTCTTTGCAGGACTCCAGATGTTAGAGGTGCCCAGAAGTCGTATGTCTTCTCTTCTAGAACAACCATTGCTCTATAGTTCTTGGACCGCTTGCTGTACACTTTGTTGTACTTCTTTTCTCCGTTCTTGCTGAGCTCTGGTCGTCGGAAATTATGGCAGTTATGATCAATAGCTGCAAGTAATGACCTTGCCATAAATGATTCATTCCTAAAATGATATTGTAATGTTTAATAAATAGATTCACTGTGTTGGATACAATGTTAATAAGTAATTTACGATTACATTATACTTACTGAAATCCAACTTGCTTTGATGCATATTTCAAAAGCATGGAATTAAAATTTTCTAGCTTACTGGTGTGTCTAAAATAAATGATAACATCACATATTATTCACAACATACAATTACAATGCATATAGATTTATACAAATACTTTTTGTATGCCGTACAGTATTGTTTAATTCTGAACTGACTACTGTACAGTATTGAAAACTGCATCTTCCTGCCCAATGCACAGTTTCTATTGATGATCTAACTCCAGACAATCTATGTTATGCATGGTAGACTCTTTAGTGTTACTGTACCTATTAGCTGGCAATGGGCACAGATAACTTTAGTTTTTTTACTTGGTCTAGCACCAGACAATTTATTTTGTCAATGGTCAGGCAATGCCAGTAAATGGGTTTAACCAGACTATCTGACAATGGTCCACGAGCACCATACTCCATGGTTGAACTCTTGCTAATGCCAGGCAATGTTATTATTTTTGAAGATCTTATTAGTAATTAATTTGTGGGAACATGCTGTAAGTGACAAACATATATCAATACTTATCTTCATGTATAAATGTACCTGAAGGTGACATAATAATGCAGGCTATTCAAAAAACGAGGATCCAAGATCACTTTGCGCAAAGCCTCCATCGCCTTTGAATTCTTCTCCAATAGTGTCTTGTTTTCGTCAGAGGCAACAAGTGGACCATGGGTACATTCTCCATCTGCCCATTCATGTTCACCAACAACATGGTGAAGAACTCCAAGCCAGCTGTCCTAAAGAGCATGATATTCAGAAGTAAATGTTAGATTATACCAGGGATGGATCCAGCATGATCTGGTAGGGGGGGGGGGGGGGGGTGCTCTGGTGCCGAGTTGTGTCGGTCATGCGCGCGTCCATCAGTATTCTGGCGGTCATGCGCGCCGCCCGCCCATCACTGCATCAGTATTCTGGCAATTTGGCAAAACAGCATCCATGCAGTCTGCAGTACAACTGTACAAGTGTACAACTTAGTTACTGAGTAGCTAGTTGTAGCCTTGTAGGGACTGAGGGACAGGGAGAAGTTTATAAATATAATAGTTATTAGTTAATAGTGTATTACAGTAGATTCTATTCTCTTAACTTCATAGTATGCTTTTGAAAAGCAGAAGAGAATTAAAATTTAAAAATATAAATATTGCTTAGATGGGTTGCAGAGTCAGAAAGGCATCAGGTGCATGATGCATCCAAAGGGCCAACTTGTAACTGCAAACTCTAATGATTACTCCATCATATGATTCACAGAAAATAAGATTTAAAAAAATTACCAAAACACCAGGTTGTTTTTCCTGTAATGTCCACAACACACACTTTCACATCATGAATTACAAATAATATTTAGTGTGAACTAATAATGTTCTTGCAAAAAGTAAGAGTTCACCTAGATATGTAATTGGTAGAGTTTGAACATTTCAACTAGTTTCACTTAGAAAAAAGGAAGCATTTATATTTCAATTTTTGGCCTCTGATTGTAATGTCCGCAACATGGAATTGACCAATTATAGAAAGATTCCTATGTAACATACTCTTCATGCAAACTTTAGTACTGTAATAATGTACTTTCCTGAACAGTAAATAGAATTTAGAAAATAAAACTATTGATACTGATCAGAATACTATCTCACAACCATGTGTTTGATAAAATTGGTGTGGGAAAGAAATTGCTCTTCCGAAAACCAATATATAGAACACACAAATATATCATATTTGCAATTTTTGTTACATGAATGCTTTTTGAATATACCTTCCATAGATTTTCAAAATACTTTCGACTATCTGATTATCAGATTCTGATACTGTCCTCCTTACTTTAAAACAAACTGCTTATCATAATTTACTTACATCTCATTGTCAACATCCATGAAATCTTTAGTGTAAAAACTGTCATTGAAATGCCAATCCCCTACATCAACACCAGTTTCCCACATTTCTGAATCTGAGCTTGTTGAATGACTTGAATCTGAGCTGTTCATTTAGAAATAAATAATCATAAGTTAATATTGTATAACATTGTTCATCATTTGAAATAAATCTTGCTATATTGCTAAGCATTTTCATAATATATACAGTAGGTGTAAGTACAGTATCTCACCTTGTTTCTGAAGATTCAGTAGACTCGTTATTTGATCCTGATGACAACCCACCAGGATACATCCCAAATTCAGGGTTGATGCTTGTACATAAGCTCTCAATTTTACTAACATCCAAAGTTGAGGTGCCCATTACATCTACAGTCCTGAAAACAGGGAGACATTATTTAGTGCTTAGCTTACAGTAAATAACAACCTTATCCCATTTTTATATATTGTTTATTGTTTATGTATTGTCTAGTATTAACTGACAGTACCCTAGCACTGATGAGTAAAGTCATCTGGACAGAGTAAAATACTAAAGTAGGGTGCAATGCCAACTAATGGGTGAACAATAGTCACTGGCAGATAATTTTGTTGACCCATTAAATCGCAGTTCCATTAAATGGCAGTTCCATACCACTGGCAAGTAGAATCATTAGACAGATTAAAACTCTATGTACTGTTGGGTGTATATGGGCACATTGCCAACTAATGGGTTAAGCGTTCTCCCGCAGACTGGGTTAATTCAGGGACCGACAATGACGTATTTAACCATTGATGCTGGAGGAGCATGCTGTAAACGCACACTTGTAAGCTTGAACTGTCTTTGACAATCTACTGTATACTCTAAAATCATTCTCACTCAGCCAAAACTGAAATTTCCATATATCGCAAGCATACAGTATGTCATTTTACATGTATATAACAACTTCTTAACTTAAGTCTTAACATACCTATCAATATCTGATACTTCATCCCGAATAGGAGAGGGAACACTAGTACTACCATGAGGAATAAGAGATCGCCTGATACATGTAGGTCTCACAGGTGTAGATTGGATAACAGGGTCTGATTGAGAAAAAAGCAAACAATAATATATCATGTAATTTAGTACTGTATCATTGTCTGTAATAAAGAAGCCAATATAAAGGATTCATGGATAAAATATCACGCTAATACAAAAAAAATCATTTATTCTAAACAAAACATGTAATATTAATTGATAATGAACTCACCATGGGTACTTTGAGGAGAGGGCAGTTGATTTTCCCCTCTCATTCTAGTCATTTCCTCAAGAATTTCCAGTAGGTGACTAGCAAATTCATTGTGGCTTTTCTCAGCCATTCCAACAAGATCTTTTTGCACCAGCCATTGATTATAAACGTCCATTCGTAGGCCAATTCGGTGTACTTCAATGCCTAGTTTTGGCCTGCCGCGCTTTGGCAACGAAGGCGACGCCATATATGTAAATTATATTGTGTTTTCTCTCGAAATATAACACGCTCTAATTCAAAGTATTATTATACTTGGTGGAATATTATAAAATATACGATTTGCAGCAAGGATTGACAATATATTGAACGGATTGCTTCGATATGCAATATCACAGCAATTTCTCTGCCAAGAAAATGGCCGCCGAGTTCATTAAGCGCGCAATACATGCCGGTTGACACACATTCTTTAACAAATTGTTCACAACATTAACAAATTGTTCACAACATTAACACATTGACCACGACATTAACAAATTATTCACAACATTAACAAATTGTTCACAACATTAACAAATTGACCAATCAACATTAACAAATTGTTCACAACATTAACAAATTGTTCACAACATTAACAAATTGACCATCAACGTTAACAAATCGTTCACAACATTAACAAATTATTCACAACATTAACAAATTGTTCACAACATCAACAAATTGTTCACAACATTAACAAATTGATCACAACATTAACAAATTTACCATCAACGTTAACAAATCGTTCACAACATTAACAAATTATTCACAACATTAACAAATTATTCACATCATTAACAAATTATTCACAACATTAACAAATTATTCACAACATTAACAAATTATTCACAACATTAACAAATTATTCACAACATTAACAAATTGTTCACAACATTAACAAATTATTCACAACATTAACAAATTATTCACAACATTAACAAATTATTCACAACATTAACAAATTATTCACAACATTAACAAATTATTCACAACATTAACAAATTGTTCACAACATTTACAAATTATTCACAACATTAACAAATTATTCACAACATTAACAAATTGTTCACAAGATTAACAAAAGGACCATCAACATTAACAAATTGGTCACAACATTAATAAATTGACCCACAGCATTACCAAATTGACCCACACCATTAACTAATTGATCCACAGTAACAGCAAATAGCCTCACACCAAGCGTAGAGGGAGGGTGAACGCGCCATTTATCCCGGTTTGCGGCAAGCAATCGTCTTCTGGATGATCTTTTAGTATCTGCGAGAGATGCCTATATTATGACAACTTTGATCATAACCCTAACCCCAACCCAATGGGTTTTCTAACCCTAACCCCACGTGATACAGGAAACCTAAGTAAAAATTATATTACTAACCTTAATACTAGCTTAATACTAATAAAGGATCGGTGAGGCTATTTACTGTTGCTGTTGATCAATTTATTAATATTGTGGATCAATTTGTTGATGGTGTGGGTCAATTTTTTATTTTGTGAACGACTTGTTAATATTATGAACGGTTTGTTAATGTTGTGAACGATTTGCTAATGCTGTGGGTGAATTTGTTAATGTTGTGAAAAATTTGTTAACGTTGTGGACAATTTGTTAATGTGGTGATAGTTATGGACCACCGTAACAATCAGTCAAAATTTGATTTATTAATGAATAGTTTGAATATATGTAAACTCAACCCCAAATATCAGATGAAATTTTGTTTCAAGTTCGTGTGTTGTTAGACATCCTGTTCAAAAAGGTACATAACAACTACAAAATATAGGTCCAAAGTGGCCTCAAATGCAAGAAATGGTGCCTCATGAGATTTTAATTTCAAAATCTTCCCGGGGGGCATGCTTCGGTGGCCTTGGACTACGCCCTCGATCCCCCACTTTGAGGTACCGATTTGCGCTCTTGGTTATCACTGTGAATCAAACTAATGCCTGTATAACTGGTTCCATCCTAGATAACTGGGGATCACAATATCTACATAAATATTCTGTGGCAATTAAAAACAGCCACGAAACCTCAATAAAACATTAAATAATATAACTTGAGACAGGACAAACGGAATAGAATTTTTAACAGCACGTTTTTTTTAATTATACTAAATACTGTAAAACAACAACAAACATACAAAGAATAATTAATTTCCCTCTCTCTTCCCTGTCTCCCCAGTGGATTGCACTACAATTAAAACAGCACGTTAAAGTGCCTATAACCCGATATTACTGATATAGATTCTACATGAAGTGAATAATTGAGCAACAAAAACTTTAAATGTTTGAGACGTACGTTGATGTTCTATAAATGTTTGTTTTCCCGAAATGCTAATGATTGTGACGTCAGACCAGTCACCATTTCGGATACAATATTATGCAGCTCGAGAAATTTCACTTCATTCAAACGTTGATGGTATGCTTAATCGCTGCTACAATAGACATTTTATCAGCTATTCAACTCAAATCCTCAACCAGTTTATCATGCGGAAAGCATAAAAGAAGATAAATTCCTGGGATGATGTCACACTCATTCGCATTATAAAAACATAAACCTGTATTGAAGAAAAGATGAAATCAAAGAAACATTTCACTGTTCAATTATTTGCCTTATATAGAATGTTTATAAATAATAAGAATTTAGGGAAGAGAGGCATTTTAAACGCTTTGTGTAAACTCTGCACTCGGATTCATAATATCACTTTCTTATCTCGTGACACACCCATAATTCATTAATCACACTGAACCGTTAAATCATTTGTTCAACTGATTACCATGCACAGTATGCATGTTTACGATTCAAAATGTGTGATAACAACTTATCACACTACTTATCGCAAAGTAATGTTATTTTTTTCGTTTTCAGTAAATAGTAACCAGAAAACAATTTAATGGTGGGTGAGTATTTGAGATAAGATGGCCAATCAATGATAACTCTTGTAATAAATGAATATTTAACATGGCTCGTTATCACACCCGTTACCACTGCTTAATTATTTCTAAATGTACGCGAAGTACTATTTTATCTTAATTGGTATCATCATCACGGGGTATCCAACTCATTCAAGAGTGAGAGTTCAAAACAGGCTTTTCATTCAAGCGAAAATTTTAGGACAAAAATCAAATCGAAACATGTGGATATTCCCAAATGCTTTCTAAATCATTTGTATACAAATGTATCTGAACAGATCTAAACATGTAGATTTTCCCAAATGCCTTCTAAAGTATCTGTATACAAATGTATCTGAACAGATCTAAAAATGTAGATTTTCCCAAATGCCTTCTAAGGCATTTGTATACAAATGTATCCAAAACAAGTGAATACGTAGCCTAATAAGTGAAATTGGATTCTACACTTTTTCATTGGTGATATTGAAATCCATTCCACTTTTTGTATTTTAAGACTTTTCCGTCGACTTTTTGCCGAATTTTTTGTGGAATGGGTCGATATATTTATCGAATTGTCTGTGACTGACAGACGTTTGGTTGCGGTGATATATTATCAGTAAAAGTGGTGACTAGGTTGTGCCACCGAGAGAGGGAGCCAACGCGCGAGGCAGACACACAGAGAGAGATACACTGTAGAAACCGACAGAACGATTCATTGATTAAGAGAATCCGAGCGAGACAGTGACTAGAAAAGAGGGAGTTGTTACAACGAGTCTGAGTTACCGCGAGAGAAAGAGAAAAACCGCGAAAGAGAGGGACACCTGCAAGAGAGAGAGAGAGAGAGAGTCAACGACAAAGACTGCGAGATACCTCGCTCGGGACACAAACACGGTGATAATATCTGAAAATACAAAAAGTGGAGTGGATTTCATTATCAGCAATGAAATTATGTAGTGGAATTTAAAGTCTCCAATGGAGCTGCGTTAGGAAACATTGCATGACTGTCTACTGAACCCAATGTCCTTTTTAAACCTTTTAAACCCAACTATCTAAAGGATTAAGGACATTTAATAGTAAATAATGAAGTAGAGGATCACACTTTTGATTCTTGCACACCATCCGGATCAACTATAAAATATAATTACATAAACATGAATTATAGTTGGTGTGATATCAAAATATGTTACCATCTTTAATAATAAATAATTATTATACAACCTTTAACAACAAATCAATGAATATTATTACCGAACATGTTTCTGTCACTTTATAATTACAATTTCACCTTTACGAGGAACAGCGCACAACCTGATGTTCATTTTCCACAATATTGTGCTACCAACTGTGAAAAATGTTGCGCTGTGTACGTGATGAACAATGTTGTCGAAAAGGTTGTTATAGTCAGTCATTCATGCAAACTATTAGTTTAACAAGACGCCCGCTGGGCGTTAACTCGGGCTACTTGAGCTAGTGGCTTGTTTAAAGACATTGTAGGCAAATTCAGCAATTTGAATTCAATATAAACAATTCTATAGTTGTAGGTACAATGGTACATGTAATGATACAGCTGTCAGTGCAGGTGTGGTTTAATTTTCCATCATTGCAAACCCATAACATAGTGTTGGCCAACGGCTTTGATTATATGAAGGTGAGTTGGCTCAGTATCCAAGCTGACTTACTGAGAAGTCTGCCCCGCCAAATGAGTCATTCTGTTTGCTGACCTAATCCAGTTCTAGCCAACAGGGTCAGCATGGCAAGCGAGCCGGCTCATATAATAACAATTCATGTGGTCAGTCCGGCAAACAGGTTCAGTTTGAGCAAGCATTGCATTTTCTCAGTGTATAAGGCATAGCAGTAAATCAAACCATTTAGCTGGCAGTAGCAAGGTGTCATAAGCTATTATAAAATAGTTTAAAGAAATGTAATTCCAAATCTTTATTGCTTTGAAGTTATATAAGATTTTGAGCCAGTAAACATATTCATAATTTTAGCATATTTATTATTTGAGAGTCTTTATACATACTAGTGACTAGTCCAGTTGGCCAGCCAGCTAGCTAATTGTAATATAAAGACAGGTTACTGCATAGTTAGCTGTGGTTACTGTCTCGGTTAGCGAGCCAACTCGCTTTCCATGTAGTCAAGGCCAACATTCAGTTCGAAAGGTAAGTTGGCTGTACAGACCAAGTATTATAACAGTTTGCAAATGGTGTGCGTGTGAGTCAGTCTGACAAGTGGGCTAGCCTGCGTCATGTAATATCAGGACAAATTACTGTATTGGCAGCTACAGTAATCATGAATGCCAAAAATCAGTTTGAAAGGTGTGTATTTGTGTGGTTGAGGGACAATGGAAAGTACATAGCTGAACAGACAAGTCACTGGTAAACCAGCAAACAATAACAAACTCTTTACTTCTTGATCTTGATAGTTGGTATGGGTGTCAGAAATTTATATACTGTGTGTTCATTTGTAAGCATTCGTGTATACTAATATGAACAATCGAAACAAAGTTACTCATAACCCAGAACATATTTGGTATATATGAAACAATAAACTGTAGCATCGACTTTATTTTGTATAATATAACAATAAACAATACAGGCAACAAAGCTTATAAAAATATTAGTTACCTCAGAACAGTTAACACATTTCCATCAACATTCATATGTTGAGTCTCATATTAAATTATTAAACATTTAGTAGACAAAAAGCGTATGGAAACAGATAATTTGATCGAGTACAGGTTCTCTAAATCGCAGACCAACCCGTTTCGAAAGCGATCGGGATTGTAAGCGTACATAAGATCAAAATACTTGCCAGACACATCAAAGATTATCAGGGAACATGGAAGCCAACACGCGAGGAAAGGTGATAAAATGAGTAAATAGCAATGGCGCATAAATATATGCATAAATATATGCAAATACCGCATTGTTAATGTATTATTGAACAAACAATGTGTTGCAACTTCTGAGATTTGTTAGTATCGGCAATAGCGTGATTTCGAATGCAATTGGACGATTAACGTTTTCAAAGACCATCAAACCGTGTTATTACTTATTAGTGATATATAGGAAAATGTTCACGACAAATGAACCTTCAACGAGCACTCCCAGCAGCTTTGGTAGTTAAAAACGCTTCGTCTTTTTACCATATATTACTGGAGAACGTTTACTCAAATAGTAGTAATAATCATCTATACAGTAGTCAACTCCGAAGAAATTTTACCGGCAATATTAAAGAATAATTCACATTATATTTTAACGAAATATATTGCGGGTCTTGGCTGCTATGTTGGTTTTCCCACAAAAAAGAATAAGACATCCTTCAAAATCCGACATTTCCAGATTTTATTGTTTTTGAACTAATCAGATTTGCAACGTAATTGATCACATAATTGGGCATTGTGATGCACAATTGCATCGTGATTACACAGTTTTTGCATTGTTGTTTGTGATTTACTGCATTGGAATCACCCATGAATCAGTGTCGATGAAAACGTTTTCCGAATTTTCAGTTCGGGTCGAGCAATGAATTTTTCTAAAAGTCGAAAATTGTTTAATAAATGTCACCACATTACCTGTTCCTCCAGTGTCACCCATTTCATCAAAGGGAATATCTTCCGGCACTGGCTTAGCCAAATCTTGCTGTTGCTTTTCGTCTAACGGAAAAATATTATTATTATGATTATTATTTGTGTTAATATTATTAATATTATTCAGTGTCCCTAATAACTAAATGTAGATATAAAATAATTAGTACATTAACAACTAGCCATTTAAAATCTATTGAAACTAATGTTGTAGTATAGTATTATATTGGCTTGAATTATCGAATAATTTCTTTCCTAATTATACTATTTACAACGAGCCCGCATTTTCTATCAGCCGCCAATAGTTAGAAATGTATATATATATATAAAATAAGGGCGAGACGTCTAATTGTTTTAGTATAAATTTATAAGTTTCTAACCTAAGAAATAACTTTTATTTCACATTTTTCAATAAAAGGTAAATACAGTATTTTTTCTAAATCACGCGCGATATTTACCCCAGAGGTTTCTATTTAACACTTAGTCACTATATAAGTCTAATATAACTATATTAGTCGACTAAGTCGAGATATTATCGGTGAATATTTCCCGAGCCGCGAAGCGGAGAGGTAAATATAACGATAATCACCGAGTCTGGGGAAACTAGTTGTTTTAGTATATAATTTGACCTGTATTAGATATAATTTGTAAATCCAATGCTCGATGTTTTCTTCACGCTTGACAGCTTTCAATCAAAACGGACGTAACAATAGACGGTTATATCTTGATAGAAATCAAGATATATCTCATAGGCGTACTGGCAAAAATTTGTAGGGGGGGCTGATCATAACTTGCCCGAATAAATGATGACGTCAATATTACTGAAGAACACGAATTGTTATCGTTTAGCCGAAGCATTATTACACATGCACGTTTTTCATTAATGTATATGAACATGCATTGGAAACATGTATATTAGGGGGTCCGCTCCCCCGAGAAAATTTTTGAATGTTTGATTCCCTGAAAGTGTATTACCTGCAATTTGAGGGCACTTTTCTCGTTTTTGCAGCCGCGGCACTGTGCGGGATTCGAAGTATTTAATTACCGTTAAAGTAACACAGATTTTCCAAATTTAGACCGCGTGGATATCTCTCCCGCAACGCGCGTAGGCAATGCGTTGCACGACAGCAGAAGAGAAGGAAGGAAAAGCAATTAGCCACAAAACCAAATGTATTAGGATATTCAAGTTGAATATACGAGATTACGTTTAGACAACGCCCGGACCAAGGCCTGGCTTTATGCCACTTTTAATCATTGCTAAACGATGAACAACAATGAAATCCCAGATTCCCTCAATGGTTGCATTCAAATATTAGGACCCTTTTTGCCCGAATAACAAGACCATTTTTGCCCGAATAGAGCTTATTTTTCGGACAACTGGGGTGGCTGCAGCCCCCAGCCTCGTACGCCTATGAGAAATCTAATGTATACAGCTGTGTGTTTATCCTACGTTTGCTTGCCATTTCATAGTTATAATAGTGTAGTCGCCATTTTGAAAATAAGTTCGTCATGTTCGAGAAATCATACATCAAAATGATGATTCCGAGAGGGAACTGGAACGAATAAACCCATTTGGTCACAAAAAGCACTTTTCAAGCATAATTTTCAGTGATGTGATCGCAGAGTTACTTACCAGTCAGGCAATCACAATTCCTTTCAGCGCAGAAATTATACTAAAAGCGTTTAGTAACTCCTGCGATAGCCAATCAAAATTGCGGATAGATAGAAACTTGTCAATTTATACTAATATCATTTTATAGACGAGGAGATTTGACGAAATATTACCTCGATTTATCATCCCGACTGGAAAAAGTAGTTGTTTTTAAGAAAGTTTGTCTACGTTTGATCTAGATAAAGCTTACGAACATTGCTTAAGTTATGAGCAAATCAACTCTTAGTTCACATTCAATTTGCACAGATATTCACTTATTGTTTCTCCTCATCTATAATTAAAATTTACGTCTTCATAATTCTCTATTATGCTTTACCCTACTGAAGTCTTTCACCTACTGAAGTCTTTCACAGCTTTCTCCTACTGAAGTCGCCAATCCAGTAACTCGACAGTGGTACCTTGCTCATCAAGCAGTCACAAATCCTCAGAAACCGGGAAAAGTGCAAGGATATTGTGACGCGACTGCTCGATTCCGTGGTGCATCAGTAAATGATCATATCCTCTCGGTCAGGATCTACTAAACTCGTTGGAGAGAATATTCATGTGTTTCCTTCAAAGGATCTTCGAGTAATGAACAAAAGGCCCTAAAACTGTAGCACCAGTTTTAAAACTGTAGCACCAGTCAAATAAGTTGCTGTCCAATGAGCAGTACCTGAATCAGAAACAGCCCTTTAAGTAAAGTAGTGGCTGATAAAATCGTTATGCCAGTTGAGCTTGGTATCGTTTGGAACACGAAGTCACACCGACACTCCTTGTAAGATTCTGAGTTCAATCGCCTGATTATTTGTTCCACTACGATTCTAGGCACCATTCCTTTGCACATCCCATGCCTCAAACCTTCTTGAAAGAATGGCACCCGTGGCATAACGATCTGGAATACATATTCGAGGGGCTGTTCCCTCGATTTTATCGTTACATCGCCGAAAAACCAGTAATCGGGATGCAACTGAAGGTGCATTTGGTTCAGTATAGCATATATAGATTCATCACCTACAGCAGTTGTTCAGTTAGATGTGCGTTCTTCACAGACAAGAGCATAGTGGCTCCTTTAAAAAGGTTCAGTTTTCCAAAATTGGTTCTAAAAGCTGGGTTTCTGAGTGTAAGCTTATGTTATTGACGCTGTACATATCTAGAGTGATAGTAGTGAAGTGAGTAGATAAACCCCCCCCCCCCCCCCCCCCATACAGCATTCAAAGGGATGCCGGCTCATTAGTATTTCAATAGAACAATAGGCAGAACAAAGAGCGTTGCGTACAAAAAGTAATTAGTATTGTTAGTGTGACGAACGCGTGGCGAACGCAGAGCATGCCGCCTTATTAAATATTCCGTGTGAGGGACGGAAGTAATTACCTCTAAGCCTCTTTCACCTTTACGATCCCTAGCCCTAGTCTCGTGTACCTTTGGGACCCCCATCCCTGACTTAATTACAAAAAGTTTGTTAGTGTGACGAACGCGTGGCGAACGGAATTACTTAATTAGTATTCAAGGGGCTCTGTGTGTTAAGAACGAAAGTAACTAGTATGGTAATCATCGAGTATATAAGCGACAAACAGAGTGAGAGTCAGTACTTTGCCTACAATGTTTTGCTTGTGGAGTTTGCTGCCTTGGATAATTGTTTGGTTTGGTTTGGAACGTTTGCTAGAAGCTTTAGAAGAGTATGACTTTTCGAAGAAATAATCCTCGTTTTTCAAAACAAGCAGAGTGGAAGGATCATGTCCATGTAGACGAAGTCTCCGTAGCTAATTATCAGAAGCTGTTCCCGTTGATTGAGACCATTTTTACCGATGCTTTGATGGGAGAAGTCCAGAAACTTTGCAAAGAGAAATGTGGCGGTTGCGAGATTGATCATCCCAGTCAAAGACAACATGATTGTTTAATGCTAACAGAAGAAGAACGGTGGAGTCTATACTGTGAAGAGGCCATGGCAAACGTGAATGAACGTGTTGGGCCGGAATTCAATGAAGCTCTAAGAGTATTGAAACTGCGCAACCATGGAGATACTTTAGATCATTTAAGACATTTGAAAAGAACTTCAGAAACAATGTTATACGCATTGTGGGATTATTGTCAAAAGATATTGACTCCTGAAACTAAGTGTATTCTAGGTTATTTAAGATATTGGCGTGAAATGAATCAGTAAACTATTATTATATCATGTTGCTTAGTAAATTTTGATCATTTTGAATATTAAATACGTTTGCTGATATGTCACGTGTGTAATTAGTGTTGTCACGAGTCTATATCGAATGCTTTTTCGGTGCTTAAGGGGGGAAAAAAGTATTGCCAAGTGTGGAACTCGAACGCATGAATTACAAAATAAGGTTTCTTGGCAGAAAAAGTATAATTGAACGGCTTTACTTCATAGAGAACGACCGAGTGAGGAGTTCGAACGATGATATAAAGCGGACTAACTAAACTTAACAGCTTGAATAAATTTGTCCACCTGCTCATAGATAAAAGCGTGGGAGCCATTAAGCGTAATTAAAGGTTACATGCAATTCCACAGACAAAAGAGGGCATACATATTTCGATAAACACATCAAATAAATAGTATACAATATTGAGTTTATGAGATTTTTATTTCAAGTTACAAATAGTGGTTATGATTTAAGCTCAATCATAATATTATCTCCAGTGCCATCTGTTACAATAGTATACGGACATGCAGTAAAAAAACAATATTGTGTGATATAGTCAAAGGTGATGCTAAGCCACATAATTTACATTGATGAATATTGTTGTAAAAGTCTTGCCATAAACATTTGGGGCATATAGCTAAATGTACACCAGTCATCTTGCTTTCACAGTAATTACAAATGTATCGACTCTCATCTTTATCAATGTCATCTTGCGAGATTGTTTCTTCCTCTTCTTCTTCTTCTTCCTCGTCATCTTCGTCTTCTTCCTCGTCATCTTTTTCATATTCCGAATCTGTATCTTCTGTTCCTTCGCGTGCCAGTAATGCAAGTACTTCAGGATTTTCAATGAGATTCTTATTGACTTTGACTTCTGCAAGCCCTCTCACGAAAACGTTTAGGCCAGGCGGTTTGGGAATGTCGGTATCGTATTTGGATACACAATATTCGATCAGATTGACAATATTTGTGTTCGGTATAACTCTACCATTGTAAACGATTTCCCGTTGAGCATTCCATATCAAAATGTCATGTGATATAAGCAAACTGTGGAGAAGATTTGAAGCCTTTTCAACATTGTTGTTAAAATGGGATAGTACATGTCGAATGCGTTGATCATTGTAAAAGGGAGATGTTTCTTCGCTGGTGTCCATGACTTCGACTGACTCTAGTACAATGAACTGATTTCTTTTATACTAATTCTGCAAGTCCTTCTAAAACTGGACCAAGTAACAGACCGAGAAATCCTCCTCCTCGCTGGACCAGTATTTGTTTCTTTCTCATGAAACTTCTTCCGGGGTCAACTAAAGTACTTATGTCGTTTTCGTACGGTCTCACTTTTTCGATCGTTTCCCGAGGTAATTCGTATTTCATTTTGCAAACATTATGGATACAGTCATGTATACACTTAACTTGTTCGGGGGTAGCTCTCTCAAGAAGCGCCTGTTGTTCTCCAGAATTCGACAAACAGTAATGTCGAAGAAAAGCTCTCTGCTTCTTGTTAAACATCTCTGTACGATAGCCAACGTATAAATGACGAGGTCATCCCCTGAAGTACACCTTTTATATTACTCTTTACTCATTTACTCATGGCAAGATAACATAAGGACATAAGGATAAAGATAAAGATAAATATAAAGATAAGGATAAAGATAAGGATAAAGATAAGGATAAGGATAAGGATAAGGATAAGGATAAGGATAAGGATAAGCTATATAGGATAAGGATAAGGATAAGGATAAGGATAAGGATAAGGATAAGCTATATAAGATAAGGATAAGGATAAGGATAAGGATAAGGATAAGGATAAGGATAAAGATAAAGATAAGGATAAGGATAAGGATAAGGATAAGGATAAGGATAAGGATAAGCTATATAGGATAAGGATAAGCTATATAGGATAAGGATAAGGATAAGGATAAGCTATATAGGATAAGGCCATAAGGATAAGGCCATAAAGATAAAGATAAGGCCATAAAGATAAGGATAAGGATAAGGATAAGGATAAATTCATAGAACATTCCTGAGAAACATCATTTGGCTACTAGTCTTCACCGAGTGAACATGTCATTTGCCTGTGATATATGCGGAAAGAACTTTTCAACCCGAGGTAATCTTCAGCGTCATATCAAGTACGTCCATGGAGGAGGTGACCATTTTAATGCTCAGCCTTCAGTCGTCGGTGGATCTTCCGTTATGAAACATCCTTTTACGTGTATTGTGGCTGGATGTACTCAAAGTGGCAAGACCGTTTGGGTGAAAAAGCTTTTGGAAAACGCTCAAGCAACCATCAGTCCCCCTCCTGAACGTATCATTTGGTGTTATGGCCAGTGGCAACTTATGTACTTGGATATGATCACAACTATACCAGGCATTGAACTCAATGAAGGAATACATGACGACATTGCCGAAAAGAACTTCTTAGATGTCTCTGAACGCAGCCTCGTCGTTCTCGACGATCTTATGGCTCAGTCAGGGGACGATAAACGTATTGCCGATTTATTCACAAAAGGAAGTCATCATCGGAATCTGTCTGTGATCTATATTGTTCAAAATATATTTCATCAAGGCAAAGAAACCAGAAATATCAGCCTCAACGCCCACTATATCGTACTGTTCAAATCTCCACGGGACAAGCAACAAATCTCAGTCTTAGCACGACAAGTTAACCCTGGTCATGTTCAAGAGTTTATGAAAAGTTACGAGGAAGCGACAAAGCGTCCACACGGATATCTCATGCTTGATCTAAAACCGACTACCGATGATCAACATCGATTAAAAACGAATGTGCTACCAGATGAAAATACCACTGGTCAACTAGACATGGACCATTATATTCGAAAGCGGTCATATGAACAACCACCTATCACCGGTGACCAATATCAACTGAAATCGAACGTGATGCCCTACGAAAATACCGCTGACCAACAAAACCTAAACCGTTATATTCGAAAGCTATCGTATCAACAATCGCCCATCCTCAACGCTATGTACAACTCGGGTGAACAGATGCATAATATTATACAGACGCCTCAGTTAACACCAGATGTGAAGAATATACTCTACTCTAATGAGCTTAAACGTTTTCTGTCCTTCCAAAATCAACTCCACGACCAGGTTCCAGTTCAAAATAATCTTCAAACTGAAAGCAATATCCCAAAGACTCCAACGCAATATGATTCTACAGAATACCTCCCGTCCGATCCTCACCAGGTTCCTACTACACCTAAAGCCTATTTTTTGACACCACCAACTACAGTTTCGACAGAACAACCAAAGCTTAAACGAAACTTCTTTAATAATTGGGAAAGTTCTTCCGATTGGAAAAAGAGCGATTTAGCAAGAATGACCCCTGAAGAAAGAGGTGAATATGAACACCATCTATCGATGACTAGATCAAAATATTTACCGATGACAGAACAGAATGTGGCAACATTAACGCCTGAAGACCAGGAAGAATATCGAAAAACTTTTAAAATTAAAACGCCTAGATATTCCCTTAGAAGTAGGCCTTATTAGTATTTATAACTTGAAATAAAAATCTCATAAACTCAATATTGTATACTATTTATTTGATGTGTTTATCGAAATATGTATGCCCTCTTTTGTCTGTGGAATTGCATGTAACCTTTAATTACGCTTAATGGCTCCCACGCTTTTATCTATGAGCAGGTGGACAAATTTATTCAAGCTGTTAAGTTTAGTTAGTCCCGCTTTATATCATCGTTCGAACTCCTCACTCGGTCGTTCTCTATGAAGTAAAGCCGTTCAATTATACTTTTTCTGCCAAGAAACCTTATTTTGTAATTCATGCGTTCGAGTTCCACACTTGGCAATACTTTTTTCCCCCCTTAAGTACCGAAAAAGCATTCGATATAGACTCGTGACAACACTAATTACACACGTGACATATCAGCAAACGTATTTAATATTCAAAATGATCAAAATTTACTAAGCAACATGATATAATAATAGTTTACTGATTCATTTCACGCCAATATCTTAAATAACCTAGAATACACTTAGTTTCAGGAGTCAATATCTTTTGACAATAATCCCACAATGCGTATAACATTGTTTCTGAAGTTCTTTTCAAATGTCTTAAATGATCTAAAGTATCTCCATGGTTGCGCAGTTTCAATACTCTTAGAGCTTCATTGAATTCCGGCCCAACACGTTCATTCACGTTTGCCATGGCCTCTTCACAGTATAGACTCCACCGTTCTTCTTCTGTTAGCATTAAACAATCATGTTGTCTTTGACTGGGATGATCAATCTCGCAACCGCCACATTTCTCTTTGCAAAGTTTCTGGACTTCTCCCATCAAAGCATCGGTAAAAATGGTCTCAATCAACGGGAACAGCTTCTGATAATTAGCTACGGAGACTTCGTCTACATGCATGACATGATCCTTCCACTCTGCTTGTTTTGAAAAACGAGGATTATTTCTTCGAAAAGTCATACTCTTCTAAAGCTTCTAGCAAACGTTCCAAACCAAACCAAACAATTATCCAAGGCAGCAAACTCCACAAGCAAAACACTGTAGGCAAAGTACTGACTCTCACTCTGTTTGTCGCTTATATACTCGATGATTACCATACTAGTTACTTTCGTTCTTAACACACAGAGCCCCTTGAATACTAATTAAGTAATTCCGTTCGCCACGCGTTCGTCACACTAACAAACTTTTTGTAATTAAGTCAGGGATGGGGGTCCCAAAGGTACACGAGACTAGGGCTAGGGATCGTAAAGGTGAAAGAGGCTTAGAGGTAATTACTTCCGTCCCTCACACGGAATATTTAATAAGGCGGCATGCTCTGCGTTCGCCACGCGTTCGTCACACTAACAATACTAATTACTTTTTGTACGCAACGCTCTTTGTTCTGCCTATTGTTCTATTGAAATACTAATGAGCCGGCATCCCTTTGAATGCTGTATGGGGGGGGGGGGGTTATCTACTGAAGTGTTTTACTGGTTACACGGACCTTCCAAACGGCAACCACCGTTAGCAGATTTTAGACTCAATCGAATCCAGCCAGTGGGAACATTGTCCTGGAAAATGTAGTCAACATAGGTACAATACTCAGTCTCAGAGATCACATCTAGCAACCGTTGGATGAACGGACTCAGCGATCTTCTCCAATCAAAGAAAAGTATTGAATTTGGTTTTATTAAGCGGGGTTCTTCTCTCAAAGGAGAGCACGTAGACGTGAGGTTAAGTTAATACGGTAACAATACACAGAGCAGGGAATCTACTTAAAATATATATTAGATTTAACGATCAAATGTTCAAGGAGTTCCTCTTTGGATGTCTTTCGTTCTTAATTGGTTTCGACTATGGTTTCTCCTTTGAATTGTCTCTGTCCTTAATTATCCTCTACTTTGCTGTGAGGGGAACACCTTCTTTTATAGCCTTCGTATCACTTAGAATAAGATTGGCATGATCATGTGCTAGGGACCAATGAGATTATTACTTTATAAAAGGTACTGACCATGGTGATTGGTAATAAGTTTAGAACGTTCTGAAAACTCTATAAGGAAATTCTATTCCTGCAAGAACGAACCTTCCCCCGTAATCTCACCAACGGGGAAAGCTTCGTTCTTGCAGAGTAGGTTTTCCTTATTGAGTTTTCAGAAGTGATATTTAAATTTGTCACCACGGCAAAGTCACTATTTTATTAATCAGATTACTCGATACCAGTTTGTTTGGCTAGATCTTCTGCAGAAGGCGTTGTCGGGAATGTGACGTTGGATAACTATACTTTGAAATGTTTTCCGTGCACTATTCATAACTAAATTGATATAGCAATATAAGATATATCATAAGCTACAAAGTTGTTATATCATTTTACAGTTTCATAAAGTATTCAAGAAGCAATTTTAAAGGGTTGTTACGAAATATATAGATCAACAAATAAATGTTAATAATTCGAAGCTTAACTAAAGACATGTCACTCTAACTAAAGACAGCAAAAGGCTTTTAAGATAACTGACGACAAGATATTAATTAAAATGTCACAAAAATTATGCGACTTGTCACAAGACAATGGTATAGATACGATAATGTTTAGGAGCCGGTATTCAGTTGAGTCGACGCTATTATTCCACCCAAGGAAGGTCTACAAATACCGCAGGTTCAAACACTAGCAAATTGTTTGCTACTCAAGCTTTAACGCAAACTCAAAATGTCTCAGAGCTACGATGGGAATCGAACCCGCAACATTAGTCGCTTTAGCCATTGAGTTAGCTACCAGAGCTCAGATGGAAGAAGGAAGGTTACGTTCTGTGCTAGTTCGTACGTGGGACATACGTACTGCTAATTCACTAGTCTCGATATATCTGTATATCTTTATCTAAATATATTAAATGTGACTTTGCAGCTTGGTTATTTCAATATAGTAAATTGTTTGGTACTCAAGCTTTAACACGAACCCAGAAAATGCTTCTGAGCCCAGACGGGAATCGAACTAGAAATCTGCATCATCTCCGATAAGACGCTTAAAACGAACTAGTGCACGACGTGTTGAATGTTGTACGCGTGTTAGATTCCCGTCTGGGTCTCAGAAACATTTTTCTTTGAAAGATTGATCAGTAATCAATTTACTATATTGAAATAACAAAGCTGCAAATCACATTTAATATATAAACATTTGAATCTTCACGCTCTGAATGTCAATGATGAAGGCAGCACAAGATGAAGATCCAACAAGTTTGTTGGCAAGTGCTTCGAAACAAATATCGCATGTATTCGTTTAAGTACTGGAAGCTTACAAATGTATCTACGCGTAACTGTCTACGTTGTTGGTTTGTTACAATTGTATAGCAAGGCGAAATCCCAGTGTCCAATTGGCCCATTACTTTTTAGTTAATTTAACCATGGCAATAAAGTAATGGTGACGATCGCTCAATCCAACCATTCCTTCACGAAATTGCTGCTCTTCACAAAACTTTCCAGTTTATAAGTTAGTAAGCTAGTAAGCCTTTATCCATTTCTCGATGACGATGGGATTATTCGAGTGCGTTCACGCATCGGAAAAGCAGTTACCCCGTTCGAAACCAGACATCCGATAGTTCTGGCTCATCAACATGAACTGTCAGATTAATTATCATGAACTATCCTCGAAGACTTCTTCATGACGTTGCATTTTATGCTGTGGTGCAATGGTTCGCAAGTTTGCAGGAAACATCGGGTCCAACCGCAGCCTCGCAAGTATGACATGAGAGCCACGTAATCGTTTACGAATTGCGCCCGATTTCTCCAATGTCGCGGAGAGGATTACTTTGGTCCGTTAACAGTCGTCAAGCATCTGAGAGAGAAATGGAGAAAAGAAATACCGATGCCTTTTTACTTGTTTTGTCACAAGAGGAGTGCACTTATAGAAGTAACCCATTCATTTCGAACAGATCATGTGCCTTTAATGATTCATCACCAGACGGGAGAAATCAAGCGTAATATGTAGTGATAATGACACAAACTTTGTGCATGGGAGCAAGTCTTGAGTTACGTTAGAACATTAACAACCGCAATCAAGAGAATATTGGAATACGCTGAGCCAGGCTTAAATAGGGGGCGGGGATTTGTGAACCATTGGTGCGTTCAAGGATAATGGCGTTGAACGCTATGGAACAAAACCAGATTGTTACTGATTAAGTACTAACAATGACGAAATCCTTAATAATAACCGTCCACTTACAGAAGCCTGCGCCGATTTGAATGCTTTAACTCCAAATAATTTTATCCTTGCTAGAGCAAATATAGCAACCTTCTTCCGGTTGTGTTTGAAGACCAGGTAATCTCAAGTGATAGTTAGTCACGTATGGAATTGTAGGTTAAAAGAGTATAAGCCCAGTTTGATTGAACGCAAGAAATGGAATCAGGATAAGCGTAACTTGAAAGTTGGTTACTTGGTTTAATGGTTTTATTGGTTGACAATACCACGTCCTGGATACTCAGCAGTGATGTAAAGATCGTTCCCGTTTCGGACAACGTGGTCATATCCGGAGAAGTTTGGAATTTTGAAACGCCCAGTTACGAAACCAGCCATACTGGAAGAGGGTTCGTCGATTAATCCGAATGTACACTGGGCGAGAATGTTATAGCCAGTCGTTCAAGAAAACTATTAGCTTCAATTTTGACAAATTTCAAGTGAAAATAGCTTTTAAATAGTGCTGAAAAGTAATGACAATGAGCAAAGATTGCACCTTATATGTATTATTTTGAAAGAAAGTTTGTTCGAAATATTAATCCATGGAAAACGAGAAGCAACTATCCGATGGTTGATTACACAACCAACGTTGCAACAACTTTTTAGTAGCGATTAGTGATTTTTAGTATCTTTAATAACATAATTTCGAGTGGAATTTGAAAAAAAACACGGATTTTAATATTTTCAAAGACCATCATCCCATGCTGTTACTTATTAATGATATACAGGAAAATGTTCGTGAGAAATGGACTTACAACGTACGCTCCAAGCAGCGGCAGCGGAAGCAACTCAGGGCAGCGGGGGCAAAGTCTCGAAAAAGGGCACTTTAACGTTACTTGTAGCTCTTCTCCTTGGCAGGAGAAGCCGTCTAACTATCTTTTTTATTCAATATGTATTACTGCACTCACAGTAAACGTTTGGATAATTAATGCTAACTGGATATATGTAACATAATAATATATCAATAATATATTTTGATATTTAACAACCAGGAGTTATTATCAGAAGTGAAATGCTGCCTCGGAACATACACAGGAGCAGTGGGTATATTAGAAGGGTATTCCCGTTCGTTTGTTTGACTTGAAATATGACTGCTCGACCGCCAGATAAGTCGTTCAATTCAGAAATATTTACAAATGCAAACGTTAATGACAGCGTCTTAAATCAAGGAGACATAACCTCAATGTTTTTGACAACGATGACAGAAAATGCTTGCATCAGTTGCGTGCCTCAGCTGTGTAACAACCTATATTTCGTAAATCTACGACCAGCGATGACTGGAGACGATTAGTTCGAGCTCGTTCCTCCTCATTTTCCTCATTGCGCATCTCGCTCGTACATTTAAATGTTTTTGTTTTCGGAATTTGGGCGGTATAAATTTTAACTTAGAGTGATAAAATAAATTCAAAATGAAGTATAAGATATTGTAATGGTACCGCAAGCAAAGGGCAGCGGGGGAAGCGGCGCCCCTGGCTCCAAGCAGCTTTGGTGGTTAATAACGTTTCGCTTTTTTCACAATTTCTAGAGGTTTACTCATAGTATTAATAATCATCTAGTCTAACGAGAAGACACTTTATCGGCAATATTAAAGTATAATTCACATTAAATTTCAACAAAATGTACTCCGAGTCTTGCTGTTTGTTTTTCACATGAAAAAGAATACGAAATCCTTCTAAATACGATATTTGCAATAATCCTATAGTCTTAAAAGTTTGAACTAATCAGAAAAGCTGAAAAAGTTATCACACAAATTTGTGCATTGTGATTACACAAACTTTCATTATGGTTACACAATGTTGCATTGTATTTATGATCAACTGCATTGGAATCACGCAATCAGTGTCTGGAAAAATGGTTTCAGAATTTTTAGTTCTCGTCGCGCACTGAATTTTTCTAAATGTCGAAAATTGTTCAAATTTGTGCACCAATTCCAAACACCTCCGTAGCGTGCATTAATCAAATGCTTGAATGTACAATAAATGTCTCATAACAACATCACCTGTTCCTCCAGTGTCAACCATTTCATCAAGGCCAAGGGGAATATCTTCCGGGACTGCCTTCGCGCCATATTCTTCTTCTTTTTCGCCTATGGGAAATAATTATGTCAACATAAACTAAAATATTATTATTATTATTTAAACTTATTTCTAATAGGATTCCAGTGTTCCTGGTTTGATACTAATGACGAAGTATTGTATTACATTGATTTGAATTATGGAATCGTTTTATGGAATCGTTTCCTATGAGCAGATAGTAGGGACCTTAAGCAAGTGGCGTTCTTGCACAAAGGACGGCAATTTTTGCCGCGGGGACCTGGGTCGAGAACGCAGTTTGTCGCGGCAAAAAATAAAGTTAAGCATGTTTTGTATTGTCTTCACGAGCTTCAACTCGAAGCTCCTCGTAGCTCTTTAGTGATCCACCTTTCAGTTGCTTATACTTTAAATTACGACACCATGTCAGGATTCCAGGCTGTTAAAGACATGCTCTTGATCAGCTACGACCAGGGATATATTTCAGAATACGAGCTACTGATACTTCTAGAGGAATATTCCTCAAAAACCCGGCTTTCTCCTACAACGACCACGATCGCTTTGATATCAATAGTGTAAAGGAACCAGAGTGAACATATGATTTTAGGGTTGAAAAGCGTCACATTCCCCTTCTTGGCGACATACTTGCCTGACGCGAGAGTTACGCTCGAGCGTCTTTTGAGTATCAATCTTGCTGTTTCGAGGGATCCATGCTTGGTACTCGCTGAGGCCATAACCTAGAGACTTGAAAATAGGAGCTGTCACTGTTGATAGACAAACTTCGTTTTCGCGCGCCCATAGTGCGTCCTTCTTTCACTTCTTTTATCTGTAGTTAGTTAAGAAGCGGGAGTCATTCGGCTTGGTATTAGTGATCACGATCTTGTTTATTTGTGTTGTAAAATTAGCTTGCCAAAGCAGTCACCGAAAACTGTATGTAGTAGACAGTTTAAGAATTACAACGCTGAAAATTTTAGGAATGACCTGAGAGAAATTATCAATCCTACTTTTTTGACAAATGACCCTAACCTGTTGTGGAATGATTGGAAAACTAAGTTTCTTGAAATCGCAGACAAACATGCACCGATTAGGAAACGTCGAGTTAAATCTGAATATAAGCCCTGGCTTACGAATAGCATTAAAAAAATGAGCTATCATAGAGATTACCTTAAAAGAAAATCCATTAGTACGGGATCCGCAAGATATAATGAGGCTTATAAAAGGTGCAAAAATGACCTGAATAACCTTATAAAAACTACAAAAAGTGAATACTTCAAAAATAAGCTAGGCAATGCTAATAATACCAAAGAAAGCTGGCAAGCAATTAACGAATTATTAAACAAAAAATCAAAGACCACCCAGGTTAAAGAGTTGAAAGTTGGCGATCAAATTATAACAGGAGACAAAAACATTGCAAATGAGTTTAATCACTATTTTTCAACGATATAGGTAGCAAGCTAGCGGATAGTATCCAGGATAATGATATAGACCCGCTAAGCTTTGTGACTCCTGCCGATAATGTGTTTAACTTTAAAGATATCGTATATCTTGAAGTATTAGATGAGATAAAACATCTAAAAATTAAAAAGGCATCAGGAATCGATAGTATCAGCACGAAGCTATTAATAGATGCGGGCGATACTGCGCTTGAGTCATTGGTTGATATTTTCAACATATCACTTCAAATGGGAATATTTCCTGATGATTGGAAGATGGCTAGGGTTTCACCAATATACAAAGAAGGGCCTAAAAATGATTGTGGGAACTACCGTCCTATTTCTATCATCTCTGTTGTTGCAAAACTTTTTGAAAAAATAGTATGCAGACAACTCAGATTGTTTATGACTGAAAACAACATCATTACGGAACATCAATCTGGTTTCCGGCCTATACATTCTACAGAAACTGCATTACTTAGTGCCACGAACAAATGGCTATACAACATGGACAATGGCCTTCTTAATGGAGTCCTATTTTTGGTTCTTAAGAAGGCTTTTGACACGGTAAATCATAAAATCCTAATTTCTAAACTTGAGCGATACGGTATACGAGGCTACAGCCTTAAATGGTTTAAGTCATATCTTAGTAACAGAAAACAAATTTCTGCAATAAATGGTAAACTATCGGATGCAAGGAAAATTGATTGTGGGGTTCCACAGGGATATAACTTGGGTCCTATTCTTTTTCTATTGTACATTAACGACTTGCCAAATTGTTTAGAATCAACTGATGCCGCATTATTTGCAGATGATACAAATCTGTCATGTAAGGGAGCTAACTCTAAATAAATCGAAACTAAACTTAATAAAGACCTTGAAAGTGTTCACCAATGGATCACCTCTAATAAACTTACTCTAAATGGTGACAAAACTGAATTTATGATCATTGGCTCCAGACAACGTATTGCCTTAATTGATGAAAGTCCTATAATATCAATAGGGAATAACAATATTAAACGTGTTCCTAACAAAAAATCGCTTGGTCTAATTATTGATGAACAGTTGAAATGGGACAACAATAATGAAGTGCAATGTAAGAAAATCTCAAAAAACATCGCACTTCTAAGAAGGGCAAAATTATTTGTTCCTCAAAATATTCTTATCAAATTGTATAATGCCTTAATAATGCCCCATTTCACCTATTGTTCCACTATTTGGAATGATGGTTGTTCTAGTCATATTAATAAATTATTTAAACTACAAAAGAGAGCGGCGCGCGTGATAACTGGTAGCACTTACGAGGTTCGTTCCACTGAAATACTGGAAAACCTTGACTGGATAACAGTCGAGAAGAATTTAAAAAATCGTGAAACTATCATGACATTTAAAGCTTTAACAGGAAAATTACCAAAATATCTTGTTAAGTTATTCACTAAATGTGAAAATGAGAATTACAACTTACGAAGTAACAATGTTAAACTCTCTTTGGCAAAACCTAAAACAAATTTCCTCAAAAGAAGCTTTTCCTACAGAGCTGCTAAATCATGGAACGAACTTCCGAGTGAACTGACTGATCAATTAATACAATCAGTATAATCTTTTAAGAGGCATTGAAGTTATTATATTAGATTAAACTAGAAATACGTGTACGCAACAACCCCTCGCTCGATGTATCGGCATCCTAATTAATTGGGCGCATCCTAATTAATTGGGCGCATCCTAATTAATACGAGAAAGCCTGGTCAAAATAAATAGGATATCGTAATAAATATATTTTTCAGTATTAAAAGAGAAAAGAAAAACTCGAAATTTGGAAAAAGGAGAAAAATCGGAGAAAAGCCACAGCCGCTCGAAACCTCGGGTCTTGACTCTTAGTAGACAGAAGCTTAGTAATACAAACTTTTCGTACATTTTATAAATAAACAACCAACTAATTTTTCCTGTGATCAAGTATTTGAGCTTTTATATCTTCATATATAGACGCCTTCGAAGCGACAAAGCGTCCTCAGTTCGGAAAGTTTCTACGAGATTAATTTAAATCTCTTTCATTTGAACAACGTTCGACTTGCCAATGTGATGAATAAAATGATTTTAAGTTCACTTTGTAAATAGTAAAAACAAATATCAAACTTTTGAAGTCCGAAAGGTGAAAACGAGTAGAGGTTTCCGATTGCCAGCCACCCAGGGGTTGTTTCATACACGTATTTATAGTTTCTTGTGCACATGTTAAGAAGTTGTACTGGAAAAAACATTATTTTTTCGCTTTTTTATCGCTTTCGGCTTTTCTTTCGAAATATATTTAGCGAAGAATGACGCAATTGTTACCATGGTAACTAACTGATTTTTCATTTATCAAATACAAACTGATTATAACATGTTCCGGCGACAATATCTTTTGAAATACTAACTCTACGAACTCATGAGATACATCAAATGAAAGCTTGAATAACAGACTCGGACATACGTACGAAAATATATTTGTAAATAATTGTTAACATCTTTAAAAAAGCGAAAACACTTACAGGTTTGCCATTGAACGGCTTTTAAATTTACGAACTGTCAAATTTTCCAGACAGATGTCCAGCTTCCAATGACGATATATTTCGAATTACAGAAAGCTTGACTAACTGACTCGGACATACGTACACAATATCTTCGTATTAACTTGAAATTGCTAACCGATAAAATACTGAAAAGGAATTAAAGGAGTTGGCCTTCGGACGCTATACTATACATCAAATGAAAGCTTGAATAAATCACTTGAACAGAATATCTTAAAACCGATTACTAACATCTTTAAAAAAGCGAAAACACTTACAGGTTTGTCCTTGAACGGCTTTTGAATTTAATACGAACTGTCAAATTTGACATCTTCCAGCTTCAGACGACTATATATTATTTTGAACTACTGAAAGCTTGACTAAAGTTACGTACACAAAATAAACAGTGAAAAGAAGATGCCTTCGGACGCTATAAACTTACTTGAAAGCAACATTAAGTTAGGCTGTGTATGCGGGTTTATTACAGTACCGTAAATTGACAATTAAAATTGTCAATTCTTCCAATTTCGCCAAAATGTCCATCATGTTTCCTGTTCGTAATCGTAACACGCTCGTGTGTTACGACACTTTACGGCGGTCCGTCCAAAGGAATGTTAGGAATGTGTAGCAAGCTACTCTGGAAACACATGGAATCGTGAAGGGACTAAACGCCGGTCGATATTATCACCCTCGTCCTCAGGCCTTCGGCCTTCGGCCGGCGCTTCGCGCCGGACGAGGGGATTAATTTAATTTTTTAATTGTAATATTCTGTGAAATGTGTAGATTCTTATATGTATTATATTTATATTTATGTATTGTATACACGGCCCTTTGAAAATCAGCTCGCGCTGAAAGGCTACCGTGTTAAAATAATTTTAATTAAAGATTAAAGATTAAAGATTAAGTTAGTTAGGCAGGCTTAACCTGCGAACCTTCGGGTTCACGGCGAGCAGGCGCCTTTCCTGCTGGGTTTATTTGGGGGTATTTGTCCCTGACGAGCAGGCGTCCTCCCACCTGCTGGGTTTCCCTTTGCGTGTACCTGTTTGTGTGTAGGGGGCTTTCGTCCCCGGCGTTTCTTTTCTCGCGTGCAGATGCTTTCTTTATTTCTTTCTTTCTTGTACATTTAATATACTTGTGTTATATTAAATACTATATTATAAACTTTCCGCTTTGTATATTTAATATAAATATACCTTATATAATATTATACAATACTTATATAATATTATAATATATATTATATAATCATATATATATATATATATATATATATATATATATATATATATATATATATATATATATATATATATATATATATATATATATATATATATATATATATATATATATATATCAAATAGAGATCTTGTGTTTGTGTTTCGAGAGTGCTCGATACCATCGATATATATATATATATATATATATATATATATATATATATATATATAGATTTTCGCTTACCTCAAAACTGGTCTGCTACAACTTGTTTCATCTGTAAAAGAATCTTCAGGCAGTGACAATATCGAAAGGGATGACCGCTTATTTATAGGCTTTCTGCCGGAAAGTGGGGGCGTATGTGGGGGACAAAGCATGAGGTCATGGCTTTGTTTGCGTTGATTACGCGAAATTTATTACGATGACGACACTGTGAAATTATTTCCGCTCTTTTGTTGAGTAAACTATTCTTATTTTTTTCTTTTAAAATACAAAATTTTTCTTCTAAACATAAATTGCATCGTTTTGATCCTCCTGTGTACGAAATAGAATGTTTTAGAATTTGCCAATTAATACTGAAATCTTTATTGTTTTCTTTCAATGTCCAAATATATTTCGAAAGTTCGGTGTCATTTTCATGCTTTTTATGTTGAAAAGATTTAGTGTGGTTGGCCAATCGCTCTTTGAATGTGGTTTGCAGTCATACCAATGTAGTGTTTTATTTCGTTTGTGATGTTTACTGTCACTGTTGCTTTGTATACTATGTCTCTAGTCATGCATTGTTCTTGAAGCGGGCAAATGGTGTTCTCTCTACAACTGCAATTAGTAGCGTCCCTATCCTGCGGTTTTGATGTTCCTAGCTATGCGTGCATTGTGCTTAGTGATTATTGACTTAACATTGTTCATGCAGCTGTAACTTACTTTAACTGTATTTCTGTTAAAAATCTTATGGAGCTTGTGGTGCGGAGGGAAATGTTTGTCAATTATATATATATATATATATATATATATATATATATATATATATATATATATATATATATATATATATATATATATATAATATATATATATATATATATATATATATATATATATATATATATATATATATATATATATATATATATATATATATATATATATATATATATATATATATATAATATATATATATATATATATATATATATATATATATATATATATATATATATATATATATATATATATATATATATATATATATATACGGTATATATAATATTAAATTGTGATATTCATTATTAAATTATGGTAAATTATACCATACTAAATTAAATTACCATACTTCCTTAAATAAAATCTAATCACTATGTCTTACAGTGATATAGATTATTGTGCATGGAACAGCGCGACCTCGGTCGTGACTCTTCCCAAGAGATTAGTTGGGGCAGATCCGCTCAAATTAGTGCGTACTGAGTTTTTAAAAGCACTTGGCCCTGACACACTACTGGGCATCCAGATCCTGCCACCGATGCAACTTCGGGTGCAATTTAAGACCAACGAGTTGCGCCGTGATTTTGACCTCTGTGGTTTCGATTTTCGGGGTGTCCACCTCACCCCCGCCCCGGCGTATAAAAATCTAACGCAGGTTTTCGTGTAACAAGCGCCCCTGCAGTTCCCAAACAAGGATTTTCATGAAGCCCTAGGGCAGTTTTGGTCGTGTATCCACAGTTGCTCAGTCGGGCACACGCATGATAACCATGCGCATTACCACGCATATCCCGACCTTTTTAAGGATCGCGGGCTTCCGGTGCCGCGTTAATTATAAGGACCAGCCCACTGCTTGTTACGGTTGTGGCCAAGTAGGTCACGTTGTGCAACGTTGTCCTCGGCGATACTACGCCGCTAAGGCCGCTGCTCCTCCGCGCACTGCCGCCAGCACTTCTTTTGGCACGGGGGACGTGGTCTCCACTACCCTCGCTCGGGTGGCAGCTTTGAGCGATGTTCGACCTAGTCTAACACCACCACCTAGATTTGCAGTGCCTCCCCCACCACCTCCTCCTCCTCTTCCTCCTCTCCCTACACCTGTGCAAGTTAAAGATCATCCTGATCGTACTGCCACTATTGTGGGCGAATCAATACAGGTGACGTTGCCGTCCGATCCTCCGGCTCTCCCACCGTGCAACTCCAGCACCGAGAGCTCCTTGGAAGAGATGGCGCCTAAGGGCACCAAGCGAGTCCTGGACTCCACTAGCGAGCTGAGTGACGAGGAACAATCCAAGTGTCTTTTATTGGACGAGTTGTCAGACCGGGATTCCAATCCGGACACAACGATTTTTGTCCCCATCGATCCGGATGGAGCGGCAAAAAAAAAACGATCTGGAGAGCGTTTTCGCTCTCATGATGAACGCTGAGGGGGACTTTCCAACACTTCAACCTCCGGATGATCTAAATCCGTTGAGCCGAAAACAAAACACCCTCCTTCAATTGCGGTTACGACATTAACACCGCCAGTTCCTACCTCTGATATGTCGCCACTTTTGTTTTCTCCACCTAGTTGTGGAGAAGATTCTGCCGCGTACGCTACACCGCCGCAGCAGGATCGGTCCGATTCTGGGGTTGTACCACCAACTCCGCTTCACACCAGGTCGACAAAAAGAAGTCCTTTGGAGGTCGTCTGCATGCAGACCCTCCCCTTTCATCCGATTCAGAAGAGCCGTCGCTCCACCTTGAGCTATCGCATTAATCGCACGCTTCCTCGTCGACGACGAATGCCATTGAGGTTGTCACGCCTGTGGATAACGGGAACGACCGTCCAGAACGAGAAATCTGGGAAAATGACGGGTGCAGTAGCCCAAACGGTTCTCTTTTGATCCCTGACGCTACCGATGACACCCCTCCTGGTTTGCCGGTATTGCATACCCCACCGAAACGTGTCCCGTTGATTCTTCTGCCTTTCTGCATCTTTCAGCAGGCAGCGATTCTAACTTGTTAGACGTGGAAGGAATCTGCCCTCCGCCTAATTGTTCACCCCAAACAAATTTTTCCCGTTCAAGCTCTTAACTGTAAATATAAACGGCCTGAACGATAAGACAAAGAGAATTATTTCATACATTGGCTTCGATGTGTGAAGGCCGATATTTTGTGTTTACAGGAAACACAGGCATGTTCCCATGCCACCCTGCGTGCATGGTTCGCTACTTCCGGTTACGCGGTCGCCTCCTCGTCCATTTCAAATAAACGAGTTGGCACCGCCATCCTTGTCCATTCTCGCCACTGGATTGAGCAGGTGCGGCGTGACGAAGCAGGCCGCTTTGTCCAAGCCGAAGTGACTATGGACGATGAGAGGGTGCGTTTTGCATCTCTGTACGCTCCTAACCGGAACCCTGACAGGAACAGATTTCTTGCTTCCTTACCCGATTTCATTGATCTTGCCTTGCCCACCTTTTTATGTGGGGATTTTAATGCTGTGCTTGATCCGACTCTCGACCGGCGTCACCCGCCTTCGTGTCAACGCGCAACACCTAATTTAGTTGCTGAGAGTGTCACCGCTCTGCAGTCTCTTCTTTCTGCCACCAATACTTTTCCGGTATGGCGCATGCAGCATCCCGGTATCCGATCCTTTTCTTGGGATCACGCTTCGGGTGAATTGTCCTCCAGAATTGATATGGTTTGGGCACCTATCAGTTTAAAAGAGCATGTATTGGATAGTGAGTACTATCCGTCATTTTTTACTGACCACCGCTATTTGGTAGTAACATTTTCTCTTCCTTCATCCGTGGGCCTTGAACACATCAGTACTCAAGGATCCAGAATACTGCCAGCTTGTAAATCTTTCTGGGTCTTCTGGAAGACACAAGCGAATGATTTCTCCAGCCCCCTTGATTGG